>JAOWAN010000005.1:19836227-19863349 GCA_028566635.1 Lobelia cardinalis
TGTCCCCCCTCCCCCCACACACTCACGCACCCACACATAAACATATATTTTTTTAACTAATCCCAACCCCTCCCTCAAAGTTTGGTCCTCAAAGTTTGTGCCCAAATAATACTATTCATTTGGGGAGGGTCCCACACCCTTAACTTGTATTATAGAATATAAATTGATTTTTCTCTCGATTTTATTTATAAATGTATTTATAATTTATTATCTGAATATATAATATATAATATATAATATATGATATAGAATTTAATTATATAATGTATAATTATAAATTATTTAAATACATATATAATTATTTAAATAATATATAATATTTACATAATTATCTAATATAGAATGTATAGTAATAGATAATTATAATTTATAAACTATTAAAATATATACTTTAATAATCTAATATATAATATATAATTATAAATAATTTAATCATACGATGGAATGAATAATTGTATACTATATAATATATAATTTAGCTATATAACACACAACAATAAATTATATAAATATATAATTATTCATAAATATAAATATATAATTTAATTAATCATAATTATACAAAATGATTACATGTTGCAATTTTTGATTGGAGGAAATGGAGGGAGAGTCTTGAAGGTGAGTCTTGGATTTTGGAGACCTAACTTAAGACTTTTCCAAAAAAAAAAAAAGGTTCCCCAATGGTTGAGTCTTGAAAAGAGAGTCTTGAGACTCTCCACAAGACTCCCATTGGAGATGCCCTTAAATGTATTGACTTGTATTTATCCCTCGGAAAAAGTAGGGATAATGAAGTCAAGCAGCATGGCCAAAAAGGAAAGTGTATCCCTTAAGTGGGATGGACGAAAAAGGAAAGTGTAACTCTTCCACCGGGATGAAGGGAGTATTATTACTAACTACTTGTTTTTCCTAGTCCTGTTCGTACTAAATTAAGTTATCCTAGCCCTAGTAGATTTAGGATTTCTTTTCCTATTGTTATTTCATTAGTTAGCCCTAGTCCTAAATTAAGGGAGTATTTCATTAGTTTTCCTAGAGTCCACATACTGGTGCGAGCGGAGTGTTGTTGCCTTTCCCAGGTCAGGCAAGGCGCAGCAGCCAGCACGAAGGAATCCAACCAGATCTGAGGGATTCTAGCCTTATCTGGCCTCAACCATTCATACTTTACTTAATCAAAGGGCAGATATGTGTTTGGCTGGTCCAGGAAGCGACTTGTTTGTGATGTCGCTGGAACAACAACAACAACAACAAAAAATAAAGCCTTAGTCCTAATCACTTGGGATGGACTACAGGAATCCTTTTCCGTCATTCCATGCAATCCAATGCCAAATCAGCGTAAAGACCACAATCTTTCATGTCTTTCCATATTGCCTATGTCCATGTTAACTTTAGCCTATTCTTACTCCTAACTTTATTAAGACTAATATCATCACACTTCGTAACTGCACATGACCAAACCATCTTCGGTTCTCTCTCATTTTCTCCACTATAGGAGTTACTTTTACCGTTTCTTGTATTTGTTCATTACGAATCTTATCTTATCTACTTTTACCGCACATCCATCTAAATATTTGCATTTCCGCTACACTCCTCTTATTAGCATGTTCATTCTTGGTAGCCCAACACGGTTCGTATAATAGTGCAGATCTATTAGTTGCCCTAACAAATTTTCCCTTTAACTTTACTGGTATAGGCCGATCACATAACACTTCAGATGTACTCTTCCATTTCATCCAACCCGGTTTTATTCTTTGATTAACGTCAGCTCCAACCTGTCTATCTTGATTAATAATTGATTCTAGGTACCGAAATAATTGCATTTGAGGTGTTTTTTCTCCATCTAACATAACTTTCACTTCATTAAGACTCCTCTTATCACTAAATTGTTAGCCATATACTCTGTCTAGCTCCTCCTAATTAAAAACCCTTTGACTTATAAAGCTTCTCTCCATTTTACAAACTTACCATTAATATTTATTGTTTCATCGTCAAGGACAATTTCATCGACAAATAACACGCACCAAGGTATATCATCTTGTAGTTGTCTGGTTAGCCCATCCATTACTAAGGCAAAAAGGTATGTAGCTGGGTATTACGGCGCCAGAAACTGATTGGACCTGCACAAAACTGGTTGCTGGCACTTGTGGAACTCATTTCTTTGGTTGGTTTTCTTATTGGAGAAGTTTCAAGCTGGTTCTTGGTGTTGTTTTTAGTTTTTTCGTTTGAAATTGCTAATATACATATATTGATTTTATTTTTTTCTTTATTTATTGCTTGCTCGCCTTTCGGTCGTTCGCCTTGCTTTTCTCCTTTAATAATGGGACAAAACCCAGGCCCCCCTCATCAGTAGGCATATGGACCATCTCTTAGTTAAACTTAAAGGAGACGATCGCTCTTTCTTTGACCTGTGTTGTGTAGCATGACTCTTTATTTGACTCTCCATACTTGTGTCTTGACATGATCCTCGTGGACATGGATGTCATATTTTTCTCAGATACGTCTCGGAATCTTTGAGGTGGAATATGAACGGTCCAGCTCATGTTTTTAATTCAATTCGAGTGATTGATATTGTTAAAAATGCAGCTCTTATGTTTTCAACTATTCTTAGGTAGACACCAAAGTTTTAATATATTCCTCTATTTTCCGTATCGTTTCCGCTATATATATGTATATATATATATATAATTATGGTATATGGAGTATAAAATATACAACCGTAGACCATGTCCAAGTACTGGCACCCTATTTTTGAATCATTTTTAGTCCAACTATTTTATATTGCATGCTTTTCCCTAATCAGACTACTAGATAAGTGCCCCTAGCCGATTCTCGCCCTTGAGTCCTTGGGGCTTGCATCAACTTTGAGCAAGCCCAGGTGATGCTTGTTCTTATCCCTTCTAACTGTCTTGGTTAAGTATCTTCAGCGGACTTTTTTTCAGTTTGTCCCTCGAATATGAATGCATAGAGTTTGTATTCTCTTTGTCCTTTGCATGTTTCATTTAGTAGTTATACAGTCTCCTGTGCAATTCCCCTTTGGTTTGGTTACTTATTTAATTTGTTTTTTCTCAGTTTTTGGTGTCTAAAAACAAAGTTTTGTGTTCTATTTTCTTCATTGGTTACTTAATGGCAATGATTGGTGGTAGACAAGAGGCCTGCACAGTATTTGTGCCTGTATATCGAGCTTTAAATATTTAGGACATCTATTAGACTCATATTACTTGGTGGAACAAATTGTTGTTCAACTAAGAAGAAGATGGTAAGAAAATTGGTGTTGAAAGTTTACTATGTGGTATGGGCAGTCAACATACATCCCATTAAGCAGATAAGTAATTTTGGATTGGATGGAGCAAGTTAGATTGCTTTGGAAGCCGGGTCAAAGACATCTGTGTCACTTTACGCTGCCCAGGCCATGTTTTGCTTTCTTTTTACTTTTCCATGTAAAAAACTCCCTAAATAAACTCTTTAGTTGTCATTTCGAGCTGTCTAGTTTGGTCGAATGTGATGGTTGCATATCTTTCTCAATGTCATACTAGATTTTTATACTCCTGAAATATTTGATGTGCAGAATATGGTACAAATCATCAGTTGGGAAAGATTGGGAACGGCATTCGAATATGTAAGTTAGGCGACTCTAGTTTTATGATTATTTCCTGTGCTTCCATTCCGAATATATGCTTCTTCTTGTTCATAAAGAAAGCGTTGATGATTATTCCCTGGCTGTTGGTATGATCTATATCATAGGGTTTCATGTGGTTTACATGCAGGGGCACGTATTGATCCTGATCTTTTATTGGCTGTTTTTCTTCCTGCGCTTCTTTTCGAGAGTTCATTTTCAATGGAGATCCACCAAATAAAGGTTCCATTCCTACTAAACTTTCTTTATAGTTGTTGAATTACCAATTCATTTAAAATCTTAGGCTGCTAGAGCACCAAAGAATGTTGATCATACTTTTACATTCACCCTCACACATGAACCCACATCACTTGGAGTAATAAACTGAAGTGCATCACCAGGTGCATCAAGCCAAATAAGGATCCAATCAGTGCAATATAAACACTGGTGTAAGAAACAAATGAAATGGGATGTATTGATCCCAAGAAATTATGTAACCACTTTTCTTGATTACTGGATCAATTCCACTGACATCCTTTCTGGTTTAGCTAAAATTCAGTGCCTCCATTCTGGTTTGGATTCCTAGCATAATCGTTCATTTGCGTTATTCTCTTGCATGGTATGTGGGGGTAGAATTTTTCGAGTTTCCAAGTAACACTGTTTTTTTTTTTTTAAACGGTTCGTGTCATAATGTCTTCTATTAAGGCCTTGGCCATAATGAGCATAAAATGGATGTCAAGAACACTTTTAAGCTTTCATGTCACAAGCAATTCAGATGAATGGAGTTCTAGGATCATTAGGGATCAGGATTTTCCAGAGTAGATGTTTTAAAAACAAATGGTTGTTTTTTTTTCTCCCCGCTGCAATATGAATCTGGGATGGTCTTGTGGTGGGCCCCATCCTTCCAAGGGCAAAGGATTGTAACATTTCCCCTCTAAAGATTAGGTTATTTCTTATGAGATATATACTTTTGCCCCCTCAACAGGTTTCTACAGAATCCCGTATTGTTGCACCCTCTCTCTATTACAAATACTGGATCTCTGAACAATTCAGTTCCATCACTCAGTTTTATTTTGAATGATTATGCTAAATTTATCTCTTTATCCCTTCGGCACAAATCCTGGGTTGGTCAGTGCTTTTCTGGCTTCCTTGTGGACTTCAGCTTCATGCAAACCCCAAGAATTGCTATTCAGTGTTTATGTGCAGTAGGCTTTCTCTGGATAATGCCTTACCCTGACAGTTTTTTCTCTGTTTTTCATGCACTTACTTCAGTGGTTCTTTTTTCGGGCTTCAAATCAATACTTTTTTTCTCTGTTCAAAAAAGACAAATAAAATGTCTTTCTTCCTAATAGGTAAGATTATCAATTCCACTACCCATAGTTGTTAAAAGCGTGCCTCAGGCCACGAGGCTCAAATGAGGCACGCTCTCTTGTGTCTCGCCTTGGCCAAGGCTCTCTATCTCCAAGAGGCAAGGGAATTTTGAGCCTAGGCGCGAGGTTAAAAGACTCAGCGACACTCGCCTATTGAGAACACCATATATGCAACAATTAGAAAGGTGTATTTTTTGTTTACATGCTGGTCAGTGTTGTGAATAACACTAAATAATTCAAAAACCCATAATTTGAAAATGCCCTAATACGATCAAAACAATATCCCAAGACCCAAACAGAAACCTCTCAGTTCTGTGACTCCCTCCAAGTTAACTTCTGCCTCGAGCAAACTTTTAGGTGGTGGTGACCGATGATTACTCTTCTTCTGCTCCTCTTCCTTTTCTATCTTCTTGAACTCCTCTGGTCTTTTCTCTTCTCCTTTTTCTTTCTTCTTGAACTTCACTAATCTGCTTCTTTCTGAAAAGCTTTAGTGTCTTATTCTCTTTGGTTTGTGCGTTTGTTTTTCTTTTCTTTTTTATTTATTGTTTTATTTTTTT
This sequence comes from Lobelia cardinalis, assembly GCA_028566635.1. Taxonomy (NCBI): domain Eukaryota; kingdom Viridiplantae; phylum Streptophyta; class Magnoliopsida; order Asterales; family Campanulaceae; genus Lobelia; species Lobelia cardinalis. Next base: position 19,841,762 of record JAOWAN010000005.1, read on the forward strand.
TCGTGAAACTCAATCTTTATTTTGAACCAGGGTTAATCTTCAATAAATACATCATAAATCAACTTCCTTTTTTATTTACTCTTCTATATTATTTATTTATAAACTTACCTTTTGTACAATGTCAGCCGAGCACAAATTTTATTTCTTTGCTTATTCTCTTTAGGAATTGAGATGCAATTGATACCAAAACTAGCACAAGAGAAGATCCAGCTTGGAAGTATATATGAATGCATTGTCAATCCCAGTCCTAGAAAATGCTTACTCATTATTTAATTTCAATTGTTTTAAATTATGTGACTCACTTGCATGGAGCCCGACCCCTCTTGCTTGAGGCTCCAGCGGTCTTTCTTCCTTGGGTGCACTATTCGTCTTTGATAACTAGGTCGCAAACAAAAGTGACATAAGACAAGCATGTTATTCTATTCGATAAGTTTTGATGCTACGCTCAATTTAAAGCAGTGGAATATGGAGAATCATAACTTTTCTAAGCTAGGAACTAGAGCTGAGGTGAAATTCCCATCTTCAATGCCATCATTATTGTTAGAAGATATAAGTATTAGTATTAGGATTGTATTAGTTTATAGTGTAGGGGTCCATTCGTAAGCTATTTTACTATACAAGTGTGTGCCAAACCAGTTTGGGTTACGACCTCTTTCTACACATTCTATTCTCTTTCCTACTTCTAAACTTTACATGGTATCAGAGCCATCCGAAGAACTGGTAAACAGCAAGAAAAGAGCCTCACTCGACGGCGGCATCAGCCATACCTAAAGCTGGTGCCAGGATCGGGTCTTGAAGGTGTCAAGATTTAGTTCATGAATTATAGCATGGGCCATGGAGATTCAAATTGATCGTTGTTTGTGGATTAGATTCAAGTGGAAAAAAAAGTGTGTGGATGTGCCAAGGTTTCGTGCAGTTGAAGGCTTCCAGGGTTTCGTGTAATTGAAGACTTCTAGGGTTTCGTGTGGCTGACGGCTGTGAAGGCAAGCAAGAGGTCACAAAACGGAAGATCTAAAGGTGGAATAGTGGCTGTCTTGGTAAAGCAAGGTTTCCGATGAACTTGCCAACGATGGTGACATTCCGGCATAGATTCCGGATAGGTTCTGGCTAGATTTTTGGTGGGTCAGGGTCAGAATTCCCTGACTAGGCTGTAGTAAAATCAAATTTGTGGTTTAACGTCACTAAGCCGGTTAATTTTGTGTTTGATACTGAAGTAAAAAAAGCTAGGGCTTCTTCATATATTGTTGTGAGTTTGCTTGTGTTATTTGGACATTAGATGAGAGTAGGCTTTGGACTGGGAGAGATAGTTTGGATGTTAGGGACTGATATCAACAAAGTTGGTTGAGTATTTGGTGTAGAAAGTGCACTGTTTAGACTTTTATCAGCAATTATCTAGGCTGATCAAAACTATTTAAGAGGCTGTTGGATAGGGTTTTGTCATGTCAGCAGACTGGCTTGGCTAGGAATAGTAGGATTGTGCTGGTGGCATTGTACTCTATCGTGCAGGAGAGTTCAAGCTGTAATATATGTGAGGTTCAGGCAATTTTGCTGGATCGGTATTTGGATATGAAGTATCGGGATTGCTGAAGGTGTTTGAAGCTTATGCTAGCTCAGCGAAGTAGATTTAGGAGTTAGTGGGTGTTTTTAATAATTGGTGCAAGAATATGGGGTTTGTGAAGTCTTCAAGTATCCATCGGAAGGTCAGTGATGTTATTTGCTGGTTTCAATCAGCACTGTTCTTTGGTTTTGAGTGCTATGATTTGGTATCTCTTGCATCGGCTCCAGAAGAATCGGTGTTCTGCGTGTTATTTTCCAATCTGTAATGGTCTTTGATGTATTTTGTTGGTGTTTTAGTTCAGTAGTGTTCTTTTATGTGGTTCAGATCTGATAGTAGGCTTTCTGGTTCGCTCTTCATTCTTATCGCTGCTACTTTCTAATTGTGTTGCTGCCTTGTAATTTGGCATAGCTGTAGCTGGTTTGTGTGAATTTGTATGGAGGTTGAAGTAGACAAACAGTGGAACGTACTCATGGAATCTCATGAATGGTTTGTGTTCGGTGTTTTAGTTTCGTTGGATTTGTTGTTTTTTGCTCTACACACCAGTACAGGATCTGGGTGATTGCTGGTCGGCGATAGACCTAAGGTTCAGATGTCCGGCTGAAATGGCGGAGGAAACAATCGGATTAAACGAATGAGATAGTTTTCTAGATGTTGGGAGTTCCGATCCTGTATTGATATAGTTGGAGTCGACTATATGTGGTTTGCTATTCGACAAAGGAGGAAAGGGTTTTACTAGGTTTCGAGATCAGGATTGGTTTACTATGGTGCGGCTATTTCATCCTACTGTTTGGGTGAAGTCGTAATTTGGTATGATGTGTAGTTCAATTGACAGTGTGGTCAAGTTGGAGAATCGGATAGACAATTAAGTCTATTCGATGATTGATGATTTGGTATCTACTTGGCAAGTAGATTAAGTTGGAGGTTCAGATTGACAGTTTGGTCAACTGTGAGGATTGTTTGGAGGTTTTGACATGTTGTCAAATCAGTGTGTGCTGAAGAAGGGCTCTTTTGGCAAGTTGGCTAAATCAGCGGATCCCGGGGTAGTGTACCGGTGAAGGGCTGTTTTAGCAAGTTGGCTAACTCAGTGGATCCCGGAGTGTGTACGGAAGAAGGGTTTTTTTGACTGGTTGGTCAATTTGTTGGATCTCGAAATTCGTATCGGAGAAAGGCTGTTTGGGCAGGTTGGCCAATATCAGTGGATTCCGGTTTTATGGTGAAAGATTGAATATCCTCGGAGAAGGGTATTGTGGGAGAGAATGTGTTTCGTTAGCCTACCAAAGGGAGAGGGATTGTTTGGTAAAAGTGGTGAATGGTAGGTTGATGAGATTGTTGCTTCCTACTTTCTGCTATTTAATTTGTTTTTTGTGCCTTTAAGTTAGAAGTTATTTCTTGTTTAGTAATAAGTTCTGTCATTTGTAAGAGTCCATTTCATCTGTAATGAGCTTCAGGGGGGAGTGTTATGAGATTCGCTTTATTTTGTACCAAGCTAGACAAGATATGAGAAATATCTCTGTTCAAGCCTGAGGGGGAGTGTTAGAAGATATAAGTATTATTTTATTTTGTTTTTAAATTAATGAGATTTATTAAAATTTCAGAAAAAAACATAAAAGGAGGGGGACTTTCAAGAGACACTCTTGATATATCTTTACCTCTAAAGAAAACTTCTGAAATGCTCAAAATAAAATGCCCAAAAGAGGTTACAAAAGCTGCTCAATCCTCTTTGACCCACGGCTGTCATAAAAACTGCTTTTTAAAAACTGCTCGAGTGACTGTTATGCTGACCTACATATGTTTTTGTTTCTTCTTTTTGGAGATCATTTTCTTACAACACTTTATGAATTCATCGTCCGTCTCTTTCAACTTGTTGTCAACCGACTGACATCCCTTTTGAAGCTCCAAGCGCTTGTGTTTTACTCTGCCTTTTTCTTTTCGAACCATGAATTCTTCGGTGTCCGATAGATTGTATTGAGGATCAGACCGATAGAGATTAGAGTCTTGATGCTGCTCCCAGTGTTTTCCCCTTGTCTGCCTTCAAACCCGTGTCACCATCTTTCCCACCATGCTGGTCAATTTTCGTTTTCTGGGTCACCTGCCCAATGGAGGCCTCAGTTGGGGCTGCTGAAGGCTCAGTCACCTGGGGCTCAGCAGATGCTGCTGAGGCTTCGGGCACGCCGTTCAGGCGCTGACCCTCTGTTCCCTTGGATGAAGCTTCCAGCATTGGTCTAGCTGTGTCCCTGCTCGAGTTAGCAATATTACCCCCTACTTCCTCTTGAGATTCCATCAACAAATCTTCATCGATCTCCTCCGATTCATCCTCAATTACCAAAGAATCAAATTTATTGGAAATGATCACTGCCTTTTCCGTGGTAACTTAGGACTATTGCTTGAGGAACATCAATTGTTTCCTTACTAATACTTTTACCTTGATCATCCTTGGCGTGAGAGACCGAGCCATGAATCTTTAAGAGAAATTTCCTACATTCCTCCTTCACGTGTCCCATAAGACCACAATGCATGCAATATTTTATATTCCCCTCATAAACCACCTCTTGCCAATAACCATCTTCTCTCCAATTTAAATTCTAGATGGCAATGCAGCCGAGACTCCCAATTCAACACACAAATGAACATTTGTTGGCTCAACGACAACGTTCTATCATATGCCCGTAGGTAGGAACCAATGCGTTTCAAGAATGAAGGAACAAAAAAATCAGGTTAAAGGCAAATACGGTAATCAAATCCAAACCACTACCTTAGGACTGTCTCGCTTGAATTCGTACTCCTATGACCAACAGAAGGTCCGATACATACACGCATTAATCACATACCCTTCCCTTGACAACTCTCGAATGAGGTCCTCATCCGAGGATAACCTAACCATAATGTGTCTTGGATCCATCAATCCAAGCATGAAATCTCCCTTCAACTTCCATGAGTTTTGTATATGGAATCTAATGTCAACAAGAGGTGGCCGCCCAACAGAATATTTAAGAATCACAATGTTCCTGAGCTGTTCGATCAACTGTGACGTCTCCAAAGCCGAGAAAAAAATTGCAGGTTCATTGTTGACCAATATTCGTGGTCTATTAGGGATGGCTATGTCGGCTAGGGCTTGTTTGAAACAAGGATTAGACAATGCCACCATAGGCTTTGTAGTAATGGCGGCTGCATATGATTGAGGTTGTTGGTGTGCAGCAGCCGATTGATTAATTGCACCGTCATTAGACTGTGCGCTACGGTTTCCCTCTTGGAGAGTAGAAGATGTAGACGCCACAAAGGAGGCGGCGCTAAAGTCTGCTGTAGCGCCGGTTGCTGCTGTTGCTGGTGCACCTGCTGCTGTTGGTTGATTGAAGACTCAATAATTTCATTTCTAGCGTTTATGATGTGTGAAGGCTACACTAATGATGGAATTGTGCATGGATCAACCATGGATAATGGATCCGGTGGCCGGAGGCCGGCCATAAGAGTCCGCCGGTAGTGAACCAGCGTGGATTTTAAATCTCACCTACTAATTCACCCTAGGTATGCTAATTCAGAATCTCCAGCATAACATGTAAGCAATTCCATTCACCTATACGGGATCACATATAAATTAATAATTCAGAAAACTAAAGAAATATAGCTATCCTCTGCTCGCCCTTTCTGATCTGTTAGATATAAGTATTATTATTAGGATGGTATTAGTTAAAAGTGTAGGGATCTATTTGTTAGTTGTTTTATTATATATATTTGTGCCAAACCAGTTTAGGTTGCAGCATCTTATTCTACACATCCTATTCTCTTCTCGACATCTAAACTTTAAGTTATTATGTTCTTATTTTTAAGGTGGTTATCTATAAAAAATCTTGAAGGACAGTGGTCTTTGTTCTTATCTTGCTTCCACTATCTGCTTGCTATTTTGTTAGATTCTTTAATGTTCCCTACTTCAAGTTTTGATGTCTTATGAATTCTGAATCAAGTTCTTGGGTCCTCCTCCCCCTTAACACCCTATGCAGAGGTGTATGGTACAAATGCTTCTACTTGCTGGTCCTGGTGTTCTCATCTCAACATTCTTTCTTGGGTCTGCTTTAAAGGTTTGCTGTTTAGGTTCTTCTGTTTTTGATTGTTGAGACTGGTTAATAATATTCTTGTCAAAAAATCTGATAAGAAACTGTAGCTTATTTTTCCATATGACTGGAGCTGGAAAACGTCATTACTTCTTGGAGGACTTCTCAGTGCTACTGACCCCGTTGCTGTGGTGGCTCTGTTAAAAGAGCTTGGTGCTACCAAGAAACTAAGCACTATCATTGAAGGAGAATCCTTAATGAATGATGGGTATGAATTGGCAATTACTTTACTTTATCGTTTTGTGTTCTGAAGCTTCTCGGTACTATCTATCTTTAAGTCGCATGAATATATATATTTTCTCCTTCCAAATTGTTTCAGTAATGGTCTGATCCATGACAATTTATCCTTGAACAAGATGTGTTACTTATATGCAGGACTGCAATTGTGGTCTATCAGCTATTCTATCGTATGGTAATGGGCTGGAGCTTTAATTGGGGGGCAGTAATCAAATTTTTGGCACAAGTATCTCTTGGAGCGTAGGTACACTTACCCCTAATCTATAGTGGTGGCAGATATATATTGGTTTGATAAATTCCATCATTGCCCCAGTGTAGGGATCGGTCTTGCATTTGCACTGGCATCTGTTTTCTGGCTTGGGTTTATATTCAATGACACGGTAATAGAGATTACATTGACAGTTGCCGTGGCCTACATTGCTTATTTCACGGTACTGAACTACTGAAAACTTGGGAAACCATCAGTTTATATTAATGTATTATCATGTTAACATTCCTTATCATGTCATAATGAAGGTTGTTATTGTTTTTATCTACTCCCTACGTTCAATAGAATTATTCATTTGACAAGTCAAACCTATGTTGTACACTTCCATAAATCTCCTTTAATCTTTTTATAAGAGTATTTAGCATGGGATGGTATGTAAATTGGGATTTGTCTACGCGGTATATATTTCCGTATCCTTAGTATCAATAAATTAATATTCTTTTTTCTAAACACTCTCTCTCTCTCTCTCTCTCTCTCTCTCTCTCTCTCTCATATCATCAACTACATGGTATCAGAAACCGTTATTAAACCCTAAACCTTTAATAACAAGAAAAAACCCCCTAATCTGATGTTGTCAGAATGCATAACTGATTGACTACTGTTGAATGATCGGATACTGGATTTGAGGCCAGGGCTGAGTTTGCAGGGGACAGGCGAAACCACCGGAGTAGACTGCCGGTCAGAGGGGTCGAGTTTCTGGTGACACCCGCTGGTCAGAGGAGGCGTGTCAGGCGTTAGTGCAGTATCTCAATCTGATCCGTTTTGTTTTTTATATGGTTGCTGGATTTCATTGTGTAGCTGCTTTCGGGTTAATTTGCGATAGTGTTTGGTTGATATTGTCTGACAGAGGTATTCATATGTCAATTGAAGAAGGTATAACCGAGGAAAGCAGTCTAGGGCAAAATGTAACCGTGGTGTCAACTTAGACTAGGTTAATTGATGTCATACTAGAATTGGATGGGTCCAATTTTGCTGAATGGAGGTTCCTTATACAGATCAATATGGGTCGTTAGGCAGAGACGATCATCTTTTTGAGAAGTGTCCTACCGATGCAAACATGCTAAGATATGGATGGATAATGATAAGATGTTATTCTCCAGGATTGTGAATTGCATCGGTCGCCGGTTTATCTTGTCTATGCAGTGTGGTATAACTGTTAAGGAGCTCTGGGATCTTTTGCACAGATGGTTTTCAGGATCAAGTAAATTAAATAGGGTATATAACCTGTCACAGGAAGTTCATCGCCTAGTCAAAAAGGGTGCAATATTGTGGCTTATTATTATGCTTTTAAGAGTGGTGGACTTTAATACCACTACGCCCCTTTCCAATGATGAATAGGAGATGAGAGCCCAATGTGAAACTATTGATGTTTCGCTAGATGTCAGGCTTGGAGAAAGAGTATGATGTGCTTCGATCTCAATACCGTCAAGGACCTGTGCTCTCTCTCTGGTCATATTTGTGAAAGGCGCTCGCCCACCTCGCCTTTTTACGCCTGAGACGGGTCTATCGCCTCACATGTGCAAGCGGGCTGATGCTAGCCTTTTTGGGCGAGGTGATCGCCTTGGATGCCTCAAACTCGTCTCAGGCTCGAAGGTCAAGGTGCTCCTCTCAATCATCATTGTTCTAACTCGCGAGAAAACCTCAGATTCGAGCTAGACCTAGGTCAAATTCAAGGCAAATCTAGTTATATCTTACCGGAATTGTTTGCCATTCTCTTTCTTTTTATCATTGGTTGTCTTGGTTCCGGTGCCTTTGAAGCATAATTCAAAAGTTGATTTTCAAACACATCTAGCTATGTTTGATTTTATCTGCAACTAAAAGTTTCTTTTGTGTTACAACCGTAAGTTTGGGTGTTGAAATTTATGCTATTGATACCATAGATGACCTTAACTTCAAGATTTATTATCATTTTAAACTTGTCTTTTTGAGATTTGTTATAGTATATTATATGGGTAAATATATATTCTTAAAATTTCCCCTTTATTGTCACCTTGCTTACCTTTCGGTCGCCCGCCTCTTGCCTCCTAAAAATGTACGTCTCACCCACCTCCCCCCTACTACCAACCTCTGCCGGCAAGAAAAACACTGAAAGTTTTCCGTAGCATCGATAGAGCATCAAGGGAGATTCGCTGTATGGTCAGCAGAACTGGAGGAGTCAACCTCTGGCCAAGTGTTTTCGAAGAGCCATTGTCTTGTATTCACCCCCCTTGGTTTGTTCATGCATAATTTTGTTAACGGATAAACATGCTCAACTTTATTTTTATTTATATTTTGTTTTTGGAAAAGAGAGGAACTTTATTAGATCAAGAGTCCCAAGTATAAATAATACAAAATAAAAAGAAAAGAAGCAAACAAGCAATCCTTTTAGCAAAAATAGTGAACAAGAAAATTAAGAGAGTAATGAGACCTACAGCCTAGTCAGCTGCGGCTCCAATCTATTGAAATATCTACAGCGGGCACTCCTCTGAAAGCTCCAAACACTGTATCCCGGAGACAAGCGGATGAGAAACTTCAAGTATACCTCTGAATCTAAATGCACCATAGGTGACCAGTGACCATGTACTGACATAAATCCTTTTCTTCCTTGCTGAGGCCAAAACTGTAAAACTAATCATGCGCATGGCTTTCACTGAACAAGTGAAAACCCATTTGTTACTTTAAATAAAGAGAAGCAGAGCTGGCAAGCAACTAACTATGGAAGAAAAGCTGCTCACAAGTCTCATTATGACCCCTGCGGAGGACACAGTGACTGCAGAAATGGCCTTACTGGGCTCTGGCACTAAAAGTTGGTATTTAACATGTTGAGCAAAAGCCTTCAACTTATGGGGGAACCTTGGACTTCCAAAAGTGACCAGTTGGCTGAGTTACTCTTGAACTGCTCTGCTGCACGAGTTAAAGGAGGAAGGGTTTGCATGTGATGGAGCCATGGCTTGAGAAGTAATTGGGGTGTCCTTGTAGAATTTAGATTCCAAAGGCAATATAAATCCTAAAATTACTATAGGGTGCTATTTGGGTGGTTTATTGGAGTCATTATTAATGGAAGAGGACAGCAAAAGAGAATAAAGAAGAAGTGTGGGGACACTGGGGGAGGATATTAATTCAGGAAGGGAGCCGGGAATGAGATTTAAGAAATTAGCTCACCGTTAATTCCTTATCATGACATTTAATTGAACAAAATTGAAGACTTACGACCTGACTTTGTGTTTGTGGTCTCTAATCTTTAACTAGTCTTCTTGTTCCTTTGTTAGTCAAAAGAAATTTTTGTTTAGAGTCTAACTTACCTCCTTTATGATTTTTACCAGGTACAAGTAAGACTAAGTTGTAGGAAAATGGCTGCTGAATTTATTTAAAATATAAAATTTTGTGATTAGTAAAGTATGCTTTTCAGATCCTTGAGGTTAGTGTTACATGACTTTCAACCAGAACCCCTCACCGATCTTGCACGACTGTTGTTCGGTTTATGCTTACTCTGTCATAATTATCCAGATAATTTGGGATGTTGAACGAATTTCCTCTGTGGTAGTAGTCAACCCTGCGACATAGGGGTCGATCACTAGTTTTTGTAGGTGAGTCTCAGGCATTTCGGCGGAGGAATATTATATATTTATGCTGGTTTTTATCTTGCTTCACCTTCTTCTTCCTTTCCATGATAACTAAAGAATGAGATTCGTTTATGTTTTCTTTTTCGTACAGTCACAAACTCACGCCTTGCGTAAACTGTAGTATTTCAAACATACCGAGCCTTGTTTGCTTTTCAGTAACTTTAGAGTTATTTTACTTCATTATTCTCAATCGCTTATCTCATATTAATTATATCTTTCATTTTCAAGATCATTCAAAAGGTTGATGGAGTCCATCATTGTTTGATGAGTTTTTTGTGAGCCTTATCACATCAATTCTTTTTACTTCTTCTGAGCGAAGACATTACGTAGCTGCTTTTGTATTTGTTTACACATCTTAGTATGGGCAATTATTTACAAGCTTTGTTTGTTTACCTCTTATGTAAGATGCTAATTGCTTGTTCTCCAATGATAGGCTCAAGAGGGGGTTGATGTTTCTGGTGTTTTGACTGTGATGACTCTTGGGATGTAAGTTGATCAGATTTCACAGTCAATTGTGCAAGTTACGTAAAAAGGGACACTAATATTAGAAATACAACAGGTTCTATGCTGCAGTTGCTAGAACTGCTTTCAAGGGTGATGGTCAGCAGAGCTTACATCACTTTTGGTATATCCTCCACTTTCTGTTTGAAATCCGGCTTTTTTCCTTTTGCAATTACCAAAGTATGATATACATGTTGGGTCCCCTCTTTAAAAGCTATTAGCCGAGTTTGTAACTTAACATGGTATTAGAACTCTCGCTACACAAGTTCTTGGGTTTGAGTTATCCCAATTTCTTTTATTTCTAATACAATTTAAGTGAACAAGTTCGGTAATCTTTTTCATTTTGATGAATGTTTAGGTTGATGTCTGCACATTCTCCTCACTTTAACCTTCAAAGTGATTACTAAATCCTCGGCCATAAGTATCTCTAATAAGTTACCAACTCATCTCAAAGCTTAAGCTCTTATATACAAGGCACAACAATGTTGTCATGCTTTAAAAACCACCTGAACCATGATCACACGTGGAGAGGTAAACCACAGAGCAGGTGCATCAGGACTGTAGTGTCAAAATTGCACATACAATATAAGGAAACAACGGCAAGGGGGATGACTTAAACCCAAGACCTCACAGGCGAGAGCATCTTATATGTCTCTAGTTCACTTTTAGGCCAAAAAAGGAGTAAAATTTATAAGGAAGTGTAAGCATTTGATATTCTCTTAAATGAGTAGCTTTTTTCCCTTTAAGTAACATCAGAAACAAGGACCAAATGGAAAGATTGGGCGACAAAGGCCAATGAAAATGTTGGCTGCAACGAAGCTGCTGGGAAAGAAATACTCCTAGGTGTGTCCCTAGAGCTGTGATACCATGTTGAATAATTGGGTATAACTTCTGTGTATTATTCACTGAATCAGTAATTCAGTAGAAATCAGTGTAAAGCTCTTGGCCAAGGTCTTATTTACTCATGTATATAGAGAACAAAATTAGGTTGCTGTCAGACTCGCTGCTCAAGCTGATGCTCATCTGGCTTCATTTATATGCTCTCATTGATCTAATCTTCCAAGAGAACTGCAGAAGGCTCCTTATTTAGATTATTGAGGTTATTATTTTAATTTTCTATAGAAAGTAACTTTAATTCTTTGCTGTATTTGTTTTTAGAGGTAAAATTGGTGGGAATATTTACAACTCCTGATTATCATAAAACCCAAAACTTTGATATTTCCCTAATCAAATCTCCAAAGGCCGTAAATCAGAACAATCCCATGATTAAAGGACTGACCCAATAACTACCAAATTTACTCAGAAATATACAAGTCCCGAATTGCACAATTTGTGTAATCCTAAAATGGAAACAACCAAATAAACTTTTCGACGAATGTTGGGGCGTATTCACGTTTTTAGTACAATCCTCTCAAGTGCTTCCTTTGCATCTCTTGATAATGTTCTTCATTGCTGCATGTTTAGTAATGAAAGATAGATGTTAACCTCTAGTGTCACGTACTCTACACACCTTAAATTGAAAGAGAGGACAAACTCTGAACTACCTCCTTCTCACCTATAACATGAGAATCCACTGTAGTATGATACACCTAGAGGCCCGACTAGGGTAAAGAAACTTCCACTGCTTAATAGACAAAGGCCTAATGAGAATCTCAAAAACCTTTCTCCCCAAAGGATTAACTACGAAAATTGCTGGTATGGAGAGATTTCAGGGGCTTATTGGTTAGTTGGGACTACAAAGGATCTTTTCTCCTTTCTTTTAGTTTTACTTTACTTAAGATCCATCCCCCAAGTGCGTCTTACCTCGTTTCAATATAGATGATTCGAATGCTAACTCTTAAATCCTTGGAAATTCAAGTGTCATGGTCTTTTGGGACGATGTTGTGACAAAGGTAGCTTGGAGACTTCTCATGCATCAAATTGAGCATTCTATTCCTTCGATATATGATTACTCTCTTGCCTGCTCTGCCTCCATGCTCAGTATACCTCTTCACTTCTAATGTATCTTAATAATTACATTAGTATAATCGGCCTTTTAAAGAAGATCCAAGAGGTATTTATGGGAGTGAGATGAATAAGGGAAGCTAGATCTTTTGTTACATGGGATAAATGTGTGTGAACCTAAGGAGGACCGGGTTTTGGCTCAGAAGAATTTGGTTTTCTGTAACATTATTTGGATGGACGGGATACATTGTAGAACCTAAGAAAGACAAGGGTTTGACTCTTGGAAGTTTGGTGTGCATTAACATCTCCCCATTTTGTGGATGTATGGCAGCATTTTCTCGATGAGTGCATGCTATTTTTCATAAAGTGATTTAGTGCTAGTTTGGCATGCATCAAAATGGGTGTTGAGATTTAGTGTGCGATGGCACACTCATTGCAATCTATGGAAGTTCATTCATCTTAATCATTCATCAAAAATTAACTTTTTTCATATCGCTCTCTTATTATTCTCCAGATAGTTGAGCCCATATTTGGGCTTAAGATCAATATCGCCATATGCGGTTTAGCTTGTACCCATATTGATGATTGGGATGTTAAGTCTTATGTCACCACTATAGAGTGTGAGGTATTGTCTTGGCTTTTGTTCTTATTTAGAGGACACTCTTGAGGGGAATTTAAGAGTCATGGCCTTTTGGGACTCTATCATTGAGAAGGAAGCAAGGAGGTTTGACGTGTGCCTAATTGAATGTTTTCTCCTTCGGAGGTTGTGGGATTACTTTCTAGAGCCTGCATGCTATGTGTCCCCCTGCAAATGTGTCTTCAATAGATGAGTTAGTATGATTGACCGTATAAAAAGGATTTAGAAGATCTTTTATGGGAGTTTGTGGAGAAAGGGAGGAGAGATTGTTTGGTTGCATGGGATAGTGTTTGTGAACCTAAGGATTTTTAGCACTTGGTAATTTGGTTTTAGCAACATCTCCCTTGTTGTCGGTAGATGACCTAGGCATTTTCTGGGTGAGCTACATACGATATGACATGGTGATTAAGAAGAAGATTGACTTGTATCAAATAGGTGAGATGTAAGTATGTGCGGGCTCTCATCACAATCATAGTTATTAAAAACCCAAGGCGCACCAAGGCGCAAAAGGTGTGCCTGGAGCCTAGGCGCAAGGCGGACGCGCGCCCGAGCGACAAGGCGCACAAAAATGCTTAAAATTTACTAAAAAATCAATATAGTCATACACAACACCAGCATATGCAATATAGTCATACACAACAGCATAATTACTCACTAAAAAATCAATATAGTCATACACAACACCATAATTACTCACTGACCAAAAAAAAAAAAAGGAACAGGAACTATTTCTTTTTGATGATGAAAAAAAATGATTTTACAAGAAGAGTAGAAAGACTGCAGAAAAAAAAAATACGAAAAGAAGAAGAAGAATAAGAGCAGCAGGGCAGACTGCAGAAAAAAGAAAAGAAAATAAGAAGAGAATCAGAAGAAGAGAAGAATAATGAAGAAGAGAAGAAGAAGAAGAGCAGATGAAGAAGAAGAACTGCAGCAAAAGAAGAAGAAGAACAACAGATGAAGAAGAACAGCAGAAGAAGAGAAGAAAAAGAAGAAGAAGAAGAACAGCAGAAGAAGAAGAAGAACAACAAAGAAGAGAGAAGAAGAAGAGAAGAGCAGAAATGAAACAACAAAAAAAACAAACCTGGAAGTCTTGGGTGATGGAGGTTCGCCGGAGGGTGGGATGGTGGCGGAAGGGAGTCCGACATTTGGAGTTTCTTTCTTCCTTCTTCGATTTTGTTTCCCTTCGATTTTCTTGGCAGAAAGAGTCGACTGCTTCTTTAGTGGGGCCTTACTTTATTCAACCCTAAACAAGCCAAAACTACGTAGTTTTAACACCTATATCACTTGACTGCGCTTGGAGCCTTAGGCGCACATATTTTCAAGGCTCTCGCCTTGCCTAAAGGCGCGCCTTTTCCCCGTCTTGTGAACAGCGCCCCGCCTTGGTAGACCTAGGCGCAGAAGGTGCGCGCCTTTTTGCGCCTTTAATAACTATGATCACAATTCGAGGAAGTTCATTAATTAAGATTACTCTTTGCTCATTTTGTTCTTTCCGTGCATGGCGGTATCCATGCTACAAGCTTTGTGGCTTTATCTCTTCAATCCCTGAGCTTACTTTCTTTGGACTTTCTTCCCTTCGTTTGCTGTACTCTTCTCAAATTAGTCTAATGACCGCCGTCCTGAAAATATAAACAACACTAATCAAACCCTAAAAACTCTTAAAGGGACCCAGATAAGTGTAATAATTTACACTCGTCAGTTCTTACTAAACTCACTACTGATGATGTTTAGCAAGGATGTAGACCCTTACATGGGGATTTTCCCCCCGACATTTGTGTTATGTGAATATGTTCTCTTAGTCCCCATTTTATTCCTTCATTGCAAGGGTTCCTGGGCTGTTTGTAACAATTCTTATATAGGCTTTTCTTTAGATTTGAGTTAAGAGGTGTTGGCCAAGAGATGTAGATTCTAGTTATTGTGGTAATACTGTTTGTTTGCGGGTCTTTGGTGCAGGACCATCTGATACCAATTGTTACGAATTCAGTTATGAATTGTTACAGATTAGCACATGAACTTAGATAGAGTTAACAATGGAGGAAAAGAATTAAGAACTGGAAGAATTAGGGAGAATTTGAGAGAGAAGAGAGAGAATAATTGGGGAAGAAGTAATCTCATTAACCAACTGCATTTCACGTTTTTCATCCTCACTGATATAGTGAGTGAATTCAACAATTAAAACTTCGCCCATTGGCATTTAGCTACGTGGATAATGGAAATAAGCAAAGCTAATTACCGCTAATTTGAGCAAAGGAAAACGACGTCGTATGCTATCCAACTAAATTAACCAGGCAACGGCAACGGTCATATTCTCCCACACTATGACAATTAGACAAACAGCCCCCTAACGTTACATTCCCCTATTCTTCAAACACATCCTTGTCCTCAACGATTGAAGAAGGGAAACCTCTCCAACAAAAATGGTAATTTCTCCCGGGTAGCCTCTGTTGGGGATGTGTTGGACCAGTGAACCAGCACCATCATCACAGGAGTGCCATTTACATTTTTAGCCGGACACCTGTCCAGGATAGCTATTGGTTCAGGACACAGTCGACCTTCCATGTCTTCCACAGGTATGTGAGAGCTAACTGGAATTTCTTGTCCCACTCGCTTCTTTAAACCAGACACATGGAACATGGAATACTGGGTGGATCTTAGCATATGTTGGTAGGTCCAATTTATCGAACTTAGGGGCTAGCTTCATTTGTGCTGTCTGCTTAAGGGAGAGTTGTTTGTACGGCTGCAGCTTGAGGAAAACCCAGTCTCCGACTACAAATTCCCTTTCACTTCTATGTTTGTATGCTTGATTCGTCATCCGTGACCGTGCCTTGGTAAGATTGTCCTTGAGCATAGTGGTGATAGTGGCCCTGTCTTTGAGAAATTCTCTCACCTCACCAAAACAGGTACTTGGTGAACGGTGGAAAGAATGGGTTTGACTCCATAGACAACCTCATAGGGGGTCATAATAGGGCACTGGGAAAGTTGGTATTAGACCAGAATTCAGCTAGAGGCAGCTACTTAGCCCATAGCTTAGGGTTTTCACTGGTCATACACCTAAGATAAGTTTCCAAGCACCTATTGACTCTCTCACTTTGGCCATCAGTTTGAGGGTGATAGGCTGCTTAGCTGCAAAGTTGTCCTCGAAATTCTGAAAAGATTCTGCCAAAAGTGGCTAGTAAAGATCTTATCCCTGTCTGAGACAATGGTCCTAGGCAGCCCATGTAGTTTGTATGTGTTGTTTATAAAAAGTTGAGCCACCATGGTAGCACCGAAGGGATGTTTAAGGCCAATAAAATGGCTATACTTGGAGTATCTGTCCACTACTACCAAGATTGTATCCTGACCTTGAGATAGGGGAAGTCCTTCTATAAAATCCATGGCTATGTCAGTCCAGGAGTGATTAGGAATAGGCAGTGGTTGTAGCAAACCAGGAGTAGGAACATTCCCGATCTTATTTCGTTGGCATATGGCACACTCCTTGACCAATTGAGTGATGTCCTTTCTCATTTGTGGCCGAAGAAGTAGAGGGAAACCCTTTTAAAAGTGGCAAAAATCCCAAAGTGTCCCCCAAAGGCCTGTGTGTGTATTTCCTTGAGAATCTGGTCCCTCAATTCACCGGTCCTTCCTATACATAATCTGCCTTCATATCTGAGCAACCCCTGTTGTAATGAGTAAGGTGGTTCTGAATTCCATCCACCAGTAACTTGGCAATCCTATAAGTTGCTATCACATCATTGCACCAGGTTGGAGTGACCAAGCTAATAGCAAATTGACTCACCTGACTGTCATCTTCAAATTGCCTAGAGAGAGCATCAGCAACCTTGTTCTCTACCCCTTTCTTGTATTGGATTGTGTAGTCAAATCCAAGCAACTTAGATAGCCACTTTTGTTGTAATAAGGTGGTTATCCTTTGCTCTATAAAATATTTCAAGCTTTCATGATCAGTGTTGATGATGAATTGGTTTCCAAACAAGTATGTCCTCCATTTCTGCACAGCTTGGATGATAGCTAGAAGTTCCTTCTCATAAACAGACATGCCTAAGGTTCTGGGCCCTAGAGCCTTGCTAAAGTAAGCTATAGGCCTTCCTTCCTGCATGAGAACACCCCTATTCCAAAAAAACAAGCATCAGTTTCTACAATGAATGGCTTAGAAAAATCAGGTAAGGCCAACACGAGTGGTAGACATGGCTTTCTTCAAGTTTTCAAAGGCTTGGTCTGCTACGGGACTCCAGTGGAAAGCTCCCTTGTGTAATAGATTAGTTAGAGGTTTGCTGATAATCCCATAACCTCTTACAAATTTCCTATGTTATCCGGTCAACCCTAGGAACCCTCTTAAAGCCTTCACTGTCTTGGGCTGAGGCCACTTAACCATAGCTTGAATCTTACTCCCATCAGCAGCTACTCCATTACCATTAATGATATGGCCCAAATACTCCACCGTTGGTAGAGCAAAAGAGCATTTGCTCTTTTTTACTAACAGTTGGTGTTTCCTCAATTATTCAAAGGTTATCTTCAAGTGCTCCCCGTGCACTTCCATATTAGGGTTGTAGATGAGGATATCATCAAAAAATACCAATATAAACTTCCTTAGGAAATCTGCAAACAGTGAGTTCATAAGAGCTTGGAAGGTGGCTGGAGCATTAGTGAGACCAAAGGGCATAACCTTAAATTCATAATGCCCCTGGTGTGTCTTGAAGGCAATTTTGGGAATGTCTTCAGGGGCAACCCTAATCTGGTGATACCCTGCCCCGAGATCCAGCTTGGTGAAACACTTGGCTCCATACAATTCATCAAGCAACTCATCAAGCACTGGAATGGGATACTTGTCCTTGTCAGTTAATTTGTTGAGTTCCCTATAATCAACACACAACCTCCTGGTTCCATCCTTCTTTTTGACTAGAATCACAGGGCTTCCAAAGGGGCTTTGGCTATGTTGAATAATGCCAGCTTCCAACATCTCTCTCACTATCTTCTCAATTTCTGACTTCTGGACATAGGGGCATCTGTATGGCCTGGCACCGGTGGACTCCCTTCTTTCAATGGTATGTGGTGGAAATGGCTCCTCTTTGGTGTTAGGGAATTAGGCTCTGAAAAGATATCTTGGTAGTCTGCTATGAGGTCTTGAATAGTGACAGGAATTGCCTCAATATGGGAGGTTCCTTCCATAGCATAAATCTGCACAAGAGTACCCCCTTCCAGTGAACTTAACAATTTATTTAATGAGTCCCCTTTTACCGGTTTAACTGCTGGTGTAGCCTTCATACCCTTTAATGTCACATCCTTCCCATTGTGCTTGAAGGTTAGTGTCAATCCTTTGAAATCCATCATGATAGGGCTGAGTTGTTCGAGCCATTCAACCCCTAGCACCATATCACAACCTCCTAGGGTGAGTACCTTCAAATCAGGATTGAACTTCACCCCTTGCACATCCCATTGTAAGTTCCTGCAAATGTTTGACCCTGTTACCTTATTACCATCTGCTACTTCTACAACAAAAGGTGTAATAGCCTCCAGTTGTCCCCCTATTCTTCTCACAGTGCAGGGATCTATGAAATTCTCTGTACTCCCACTGTCTACGAGAATAGATAAGGAATGATGTTTCACCTTACCCTTAAGCTTGATAGTGTTACAACTTGGGACCCAGCCATAGCACAAGGAGAGATGGTCAGGTCAGGCTCAACTGTCTCTTCGGGAGTCAGTTCTGTATCATGCCACACTTCTCCATCTTCATCCCCTTCTATCAATTCAGAACCATATAAAGTTGTTGTGTCTTACACTTATGTCCCCTTTGATACACCTCATCACAGTAGTAACATAGGCCTTTGTCCCTCCTCTTTTTCATCTCATCTTCAGTCAACCTCCTGATGGTCATGGGTTTAGGTGTTGGTTTGGTGAAGGTGGAAGGTTTGCTCAGTGGATTGGGAGTGGAGCTACCCATGCTTGAAGTTTGGGTATTGAACTTAGTGGGGTTAGTAATGTATGAGGTGTTTCTGTTACTAGGATAGGAAGGGTTGTGTGTTTGGCCACTAGTTGGTTTGTAATGATTTTTGTATTCTTTCCATTGTGTTTCAAGGTTATGCTCCTGCATTTTGGCTAAACTTATAGCCTCTGTCAAGGTCCTGGGAAATAGCATGGCCACATGAGTCTTAATAGCAGGTTTCATCCCACTCAAAAAGTGGTTGACAAAATACCTCTCCGTGAGGCTTGGGTTCTCAATCAACATAAGGGCCATGAGTTCTTCAAATTTGAGTTGGTATTCCAACACAGTGGAGGTTTGAGTGAGCTTGCTAAATTCCCCCCCATGTTTTGATAGGGTTGAGTGCCAAACCTAACTTGTATAGCAAAAGCAAAATCTGCCCAAGACATGGCATCAATGGCCCCCATTCTTCCTTGGTACCAATCATCCACAACTCCTTCAATATTCATAGTAGCCATTTCTACCTTGTCCTCCTCTAATACTCTATTGAATTTGAAAAATTTGTTGCACCTTTTGACCGAAGATCTGGGATCTTCCCCGATAAATTTAGGAAACTCCCACTTAATATTTCCATATGTACGGTACTTCTGTTTGGAATAAGGATCACGAAATTGTGGTTCCAAGTGCTCTGTGTGGATCTGGTACGGTGATTGGGAAACTGGTGGTGGTTGTGGCGTATGTGGGAATTGGTGTGGAGGTGTGGTAAATTGGATATGAGAAGGCTTACCCAGAATGGAGGCCTGAGCAGGATTCCCCACAGAATGTGAACCTCCTCCTTCCTCTTCGGCAGAACCCTTGCCCTTCATCATAGCCTTGAGCATGGCTGTTAACTCAGCAACATTCTTCTCTACCGATTGCACACTCTTCTGCAATTGGTTGATGTCTCCTCGAACCTGATCTACCGACCGGCCCATCCTAGTCTGTGTAGTTTGGAGACCTGCAATCAATTGCTCATGCTGCTTGATTACGTCCTCATTAGCGACCTTAGACCCTCCCGCCATAATCGAAGTTGCCCGGCAAATCAACGAGCTCCGATACTAATTCTTACGAATTCAGTTATGAATTGTAACAAATTAGCACAGGAACTTTGATAGAGTTAACAATGGAGGAAAAGAATTAAGAACTGGAAGAATTAGGGAGAATTTGAGAGAGAAGAGAGAGGATAATTGGGGAAGAAGTAATCTCATTAACAAACAGCATTTCACGTTTTTCATCCTCACTGATATAGTGAGTGAATTCAACAATTACAACTTCGCCCATTGGCATTTTAGCTACGTGGATAATGGAAATAAGCAAAGCTAATTACTGCTAATTTGAGCAAAGGAAAACGACGCCGTATGCTATCCAACTAAATTAACCAGGCAACGGCAACGGCCATATTCTCCCACACTATGACAATTAGACAAACAGCCCCCTAACGTTACATCAAAGGATCAGCTTTTGTATTGATCTCTTCGATGGGGTAGAGTGGCATTCATGGTCTCCCTTTGGACTTTGAGAAGGGGTTCAAGATTTGAAAGCTATCTTTTTCTTGGGCTTTCTTTTCTCCCTTGCGTTGATGGGGTTATCTTCATACTTTTCAGCTCATATGTTCATGGGTTTGGCTAACATGTTCCGTTCACTTATTGTGTGCAACTTTGTCCGGACAATCTCGCTTTCACAATTTCCAGTAGGGTAGTTTTCAAAACAAAAGGTACTATAAATGGGTTCTCAACTTGTGCACTTAGGCACTGATTGCCACTTCGTCTACCAGTATCTCTTTCTCTTTCCTAACGCGAGGTTAAGGGTTCAAGTCTCGTCAGAGACGATCGATAATGAGGAGAAATTATATCTTGTTGAAGATAACTCCCAGCTTTAACCCTACTTGTTACTATTGTAAGACCTATTTAATAAAAAACAAGGGTTGGGGTAAGGTGTATGTCCCCTCCAACCTTTAAAAAAAAAAAAACCAAAATAATGTGTGCTTAGGGCAAATGTTAGCTTTCCCTTTTACTAATGTAGTCTTCCTTTTCTATCAATTAAAAACCTTGAAAGTTCATTCACTTAATCAGCCTTGTAAGTTATGAATCAAGCACAGCACATCAGGGTATCAAATGAGGCATTGATAATCTAACTGTTGGTAAGTTTGTAGTTCACACCATAATCATAACCGGAGTATCTTGCCAAACTTTCAATTGAGGATGCATTTTTGTCACCGTTATTGTGTTTCAGCATTTTATGTGCTGCACAGCAGGGTTTTCAATCATCTCCTTATTATGTTGACCTAATAGTTGGGCTGTATTAATGTTTCTGCCATTTGTTTGCAGGGAAATGGTTGCTTATATTGCTAATACACTTATTTTTATTTTGAGGTAAGTGATTGCTTCAGCATTTTTCTAGCACTCCACTATCTTATTGCGTTGGTTTAGTAAGGGAAAAAGGGCAATGATTGATCAGATGAACGAAATGGATGGTCATGCCATATGTCGGCATCTAGTACAATGTACCAACATTTTGAGATAGATAGATAGAGGGCGGGAGGAGGGAGGGTGGGGCACTTCCATATGTAATATATATAAATAGGGATAATTGCTTTTTAGGCTCCAATGTTTGATCACTTTGGCATTTTGGACCCCCGGGTTTCAAAATTGGTGATTTGGGCCCTGATGTTGCAAAATTGCAGCAAACCAGGCATTTTTACAGCAAACCAGGCCCCAATGTTTGACCACTTTGGCAATTTGGGCCCCCAGGTTCTGTCATTTTTGGACGTTTTCCGTCCAAAAAG
>JAOWAN010000005.1:19863449-19883184 GCA_028566635.1 Lobelia cardinalis
GCAATTTTGCAACATCAGGGCCCAAATCACCAATTTTGGAACCTGGGGGCTCAAAATGCCAAAATGGTCAAACATTGGGGTCTAAAAAGTAATTAACCCATATTATATATATTGACACTATATGTAAAATATATTAATTTTATAGAATGACATCTAAATTTGTCTATAACAGTATGTTATGTGTTTTATTATTCGATAACTGAGGGTGTGTTTTGCTTTTTGCAGCGGAGTTGTTATAGCTGAAGGCATTCTCGGAAGTAATAGTTTTCTTAAAACCCATGGTAATTTTTAAAACTCAGTAATATTTGGATACTATCTTTGTTCTCTCTTCCAACAGAAGGTACTATGATTTTTGGTCATCCCTGGCCGAAATTGCAAAGATTATTGTGGTTGCGGTTCAGGACATTTGATCCCGATGATGTTCCAAGCTTTGACCAACCGTTGGAGTAACTTGTGGGAAAATAAGAGAGATCACTCTTCTAGGATTTGAAGTATTTGTTGATTCTGTCCTGCTGTTTTTGTTCTCCCTCTCATACTTCTTCTTTGTGATTATGTATGTAGGTGGTACTGTGACAATTCTCTTAAACACATAAAAACATAAACTTACACTACCAAAGACTAAATGCCCATAGTTAATTAATTAATCAAGGTACACCTACCTAATAACTAATTGTTAACAATAAGGAAAATAGCATGTTGAATGACCTTGTTATCCAACATTGAATGCGATGAAAAGCTTGATGGAAGAAGTATGCTTAATGGCGAATGTTATTATCAGTACTCATCGTTTCCCACATTCTTATTTCAGCTGGAACATTTGATGTGGAATGTTTGGTGTTCTGGAGGAGTAACAATCACCTAATAGTTGGTATAGCTATTTGGGATTGAGGGCAAAAAATGGCATGAAGCTGAAATTACAAGTTATGAAATTTTAGTTAGAAATCGAAGTACAGTCAAGTTGATGCAGAAGCCATATAACACCAAATCTAAAATAGAGAAGATAATATTTTATCTCTTGATCATCATTTAAAAGAAAAGGGATTTCCACAAAAATCATCTCATTTTGTAAACTACCTTTTTGAGTTATTATAGACGCATTCATTGTAGAAGGCCAAATTGATGTCCATCAAGAAGACCTTTGTTGGGAACTAATAAGCGTTACCTTTCCATCAACAGTATAACTACTAAGGAAGCCAAGTGGTGTACAATATCTCAGATTCTATCCCTTTGAGATAGCTACTAATTCTTATGGATTGCTAGAGGCGGAACCTTTCTTGTTATGTCAACATATAACAATCCCTTGCCATGTTGTGTGACCCGTAACAAATGGTGATATTACTTTCGTAGTCACCTACATCCTGACTCCAAATATAAAACTAGTTGGGGTCCGCCAAAGTGAAAATGTAGTTTAGGATATGGACGGGAGATGGGGAGGATTGCATTTTGCACCTTTTGCATCGGCTTCCGACACGTTCCCTCCGGAAGATATGTTTTTACTGTTTCAAAATTCATAAATTATATTGCATGGAATTTTGTTTATTGTAATTTTGATTTTTGATATGTTTCGATGGAATTGGAATCACAGAGAAAACGATTAGAGTTGAAAAATTATGGCAATTGGAGCACAAGTTTTTTGAACATGTATAAATTTGTAAAAGCTAGCGATGAAGCCTCATTTAGTAGAAATGTGTGCGGGTGAATTGCATAGTATCAAGCATGACTTACAACTACAATCATAGTATAATTTTGCATCAAGGAACACGAACAGTAATGGGTTGAGAGAAAGGGTGTAACCCTATATTCCTTACTTCATTATATCAAACCATAGTACACTTGATATAGTACCACATGCACATATTTACAACTCTCACCTCACACTCACTATAATACCATATGTCCCTACATTCATAACACTCCCCTTCAAGCTGGAGCATATATATTTCATGCCCTGCTTATTACAAATATAATTAATATAATTTACCCTTACTCTGCTTATATTCTTTAATGCACTAATTAGCTAATTGTTCTCCTGAACGAACATATGAAGTGGAAATAAGTCCGTGCCGAATCTTTTCACGTATAAAGTGACAATCGATCTATATGTATTGTTCTTTCGTGGAAAGTTGGGTTGCTAGCAATATACATGGCAGCTTGGTTATCACACCACAACTTCATCGGTAAAGTCGCTTCGAATCCAATTTTTTTCGAGAAGTGTTGGACCTAAATGAGTTTCGGGTAGTCTGGCCCATCGCACAATACTTAGATTCCGCACTTGACCTTGCCACTACACTTTGTTTCTTATTCCTCCACGAGGTCAAGTGCCACTACACTTTGTTTCTTATTCCTCCACGAGACCAAGTTTCCACCCACAAACACACAATACTCTGTGGTAGACTTTCTGTCATCCGGTGAACTAGCCCAATCAGCATCCATTAAGGCCTCAACCCGTGTGTGCCCTTGATCTGTGTAGAAGACCCCTCTACTAGGCGCCCCCTTCAAGTACTTCACTATCCGAATCAAAGCATTCTAGTGAGTAACAGTCGGATTAGCCATAAATTGCCTTACTACACTTACGGGAAAAGCAATGTCCGGACGAGTCACAACAAAGTAGTTAAGCTTACCAACGAATCTCCCATACCGTTCAGGATCTTCAAACTATCTCCTAAGTTTGACATTTGGGTCCGTTGGTGTATTTGTCTTACTTCAAGTAACCCTGCTTCCTCAAGTAAATTAAGGACATGCTTCCTTTGTGAAATGAGTATCCCTTTCTTGGATCGAGCCACTTCAATCCCAAGAAAGTACTTTAAAGTACCCAATTTTTTTTGTTTCATACTTGGTTCCAAACAGGTTTTCAATTACCTCCGCATCACTCCCTGTGATCACAATGTCATCAACATATACAACCATGAGAATATAACCACCTTCACTCTGTTGAAAGAATACTGTGTTATCACATGCACTTCTTCGCAACCCGAAAGCAAGCATCACCTCACTAAACCTTCCAAACCAAGCTTGTGGAGACTGCTTCAAGCTATGCAAAGACTTTCTTAGCTTGCACACCTTACCACACTCCCCTTGAGCAACAAACCCAGTAGGTTGCTCCATATAAACTTCTTCCTCTAGATCACCGTGAAGAAAAGCATTCTTCACATCTAACTGATACAACGATCAATGATTAGAAGCTGCCAAAGAGATGAGGATTCAGACAGAGGTTAGCTTGGCAATCGGTGAGAACGTATCTGCGTAATCAATCCCATACACCTAGCATACTCTTTGGCTACCAATTTGGCTTTCAACCAAGCCACACTCCCATCGGGATTCATTTTGACAACAAACACCCATTTGCAGCCGTTAGCCCTCTTCCCTTCGGGAAGAAAAATCAAATCAAGGTCTCGTTATTTTCAAGAGCCTTCATTTCGTCTTCCATAGCAGCCTTCCAAGCACTATGAGACGAAGCCTCAACAATTGTTTTAGGAGTACCAACGGAATCAAGGAAGGCAATAAAAGCGCGTGCAGAATGAGATAAATGATTATAAGAGACTTGAGAGGCAATTGGGTGAGTACAATTACGTTTACGTTTATGAAGGGCGGTGGGCAATGTCTGAATCATAATCTGATGACAAGATTGCGAGGATGTTAATCTGGGTTATTTCCTCCTATGAGGAATCCATGTCATGATTGCGAGGATGTTAAGTGTACACGTGTGTGACGGGAGGACGAGAGGTTATCTCGGGAACTACGGAAGGAAATGGCATCAAATTCAGATTAGTATAGTGAGAAACTCATCAGCACGTGACTCACGATCAACCAAAGACAATTGAGACGGGTGGACTCAAAGAATGTCAGATTAGCTGACACCAAATACCCATGTAAATCAGGTGAATAACACCAATATTCTTTTTTTGTGCGAGTATAACCGAGGAAGACACATTTTATAGATCGACGATCCAACTTATTAACCTTTGGGCAAACATCTAGAACAAAACATGGACAATCAAATATTTTTGGAGGTATTGGGAATAAGGATTGAGATGACCGAATAATGGTGTAGGGAATGTCCTTCAAGAACCGATGATGGAAGGCGATTAATGAGGAAGGCAGCCGTGTGTAGTGCACCTGCCCAAAAACACTCGGGAACATTCATTTGAAACATCAAGGTACGAGCAACCTCTAGGAGATGAAGATTTTTACGCTCGGTCACACTATTTTGTTGAGGAGTAACTAGTAACCACACATGAAGATTGGTGAATCATTCCATGTCGAGGCATATATGATGAGAAGGGATTAGAGATATATTCTTTTGAATTGTCGCTCTGCAGATTTTGAACAAGACAATTAAATTGTGTTTTGACTTCAGCATAGAAAGAAGAGAAAATATCAAATAATTCGTCTCTAGATTTCATTAAATATAACCAGGACTCCTTGAGTAGTCATCAACAAAAATTATAAAATATCTCGTACCAGTTACAAATCACGGACCCATACATCTGTATGAACTAGTTCAAATAAAGATGCAACTCTATTCATAACTCTAGGAGAATATGGACTACGATAGTGTTTCGCAAACTCACATGACTCACAGCCTCACAGGGTAAGCTAGATACAGACTTTAATTCTGGAAACAACTAGTTTGTAAAATAACTTTGACAAGCAACATACGCTACATGGATGGTTGAACAACAATAACTTCATCGAGGAGGTACAACCCATCAGATTCATTTCTTTCACGACATTGTAAGGATTTTGTGATTTGGCTAACTGACATTAGATTAAATGGAAGGAGTAACAGTTGCACTACCGTCAGGTAAAGATGATAAAGGCATGGAAGGAGAAGCAGTTGCACTACCGTTACCCAAGATTGTGGAAGAAGATCCAGTCTAGTGGTTCGAGGACTTATAAAGAATTTTCAGTCATATGATCAGTGGCGCTCGAAATCAATAATCCATTGTCTACCCGATCTAGAAAAACATATAATTGTACTTGACTTTGCAAGAGTGGCTTTGGAAGTGACTTTGGAAGAGGAAGAAGCCTGTTGAGAATTTTGAAACTGTGTTAACTGAGCATACTCTTCATCACTTACGACGATAGTATGCTGATCTGGTTGAGAAGGAGGCTTAACTTGGTGCGACACTGTAGTAGCAAATCTAGGTTGTTGCTGCTGCAGATAGTGCTGGTATTGTTGTTGTTGGTGGGACAGAGGCTTAGGACATTGAGGTTTAATGTGGCCAGGTTCACCGTAATTGTAACACGCTCTAGGTCCTCCTTGACCTCCCATATTCTTACCACCACGAGAGCCACCTCAAAAACCTCCTCGTCCTCCATCTCTACCTCCACGATAACTATTGCCTTGTGAGTTGTGACACTCAGGCAGACCTCTCGGATGTCTCAACACTAGATAGACCACTACTCCCTGAATCATTGCCTGATGCGTTCACAACCCTGAATAATGCACCGGATAGTGAATCCAAGTCCTTGCTCGAAAGCAAGTTCGATCAAATTACATCATAATCCATGCCTAGAAAAGATATCCACTCAAACATCACAAGCTTCTCTCGCTGAGCCCTCGTCTCTTATCACCTCAGATTGGCATCGCGGCATTAAAGTCATCACTTGCACTTTTGAAGTCATAATAGTAGTCCATGAGTTTCCGCCCCTTTTGAATCAGCCCATGAACCTCCATAGATAGGTTATATAGCCTATTCAAATTACTCTTGGCTGAGAGCCACTTGAGGAGAAAGTCCCACGACTCTTTCACATTCTCGCAATGTCTCATAGATAAGATTATCTTCTTATCCGTGCAATTCACAATTTTAGAGAACATTTTCTTATCATTTCGCTGCCAAACCTCCTTGGCCTTCACATCTTTAGGACCTATCTCTATTAACAACCCATCCATTTCCAAGCCACATATGTTGACTTTCACTAAGAATTGCCATTCCGCAAAGTTAGACCCATCTGCCTCAAGCGTAATATCAATCAATGATTGATTGATTGGATATAATAGGCATACTTTGTCCAACACCCTCCACTTGCTTCCCACCCTCAGCCATGACTCCTCCTGGTCACTGAGTACAAACACAGAAGCAAATGGTACAAGTGGGGCTGTTCACTTTCTAAAACACCCACAAGAACACCTCCGATGGCCGAATGAAAGCCAGAAATGGCTTATCCATAGAAATCCGTGCTCCCCCCGAAAAAATGAAGGTCATCGGATCACCCAATCTCCGGCTGTGGCGGCTGCAGTCGTCGAGAGCGACGCGTGGTGGCTCAGGCGGCGACGGGACTAGTGGCAGAAGAAGCACCTCTCTTCCCTGAGCACGCACATACCTTCAGATCTTCCATCGGATCTCCCAATCTCAAGATATGACCAAATCTTTACCTAAAACCCATAAAAAATCAAACTCTCCTTCTGTTTGAAACTGCCTCAAACCCTGCCTTTCTTTCTCAACCAAAATCTATCCTATTGAGCTCTGATAGCATGTAATTTAGCATCAAGGAACAAGAACAATAATGGGTTGAGAGAGAGGGTGTAACCCTATATTCCTTCATCTTATCAAACCATATTACACTTGTTATACTACCACACACATATTTACTACTCTCGCCTCACACTCACTATAATACCACAAAGGTCCCTACATTCATAACCCATAGGTTCATCAGGATCTTGAGTTTAGGGGTGTGCCTGCAAAAAGAAATGCTACATGGTACTCTACTCCATTCAGCCTCTATCCCAATTGCTTCGAGTTAATTAACTTTAATAAATCCTTTTTCAGCACTCGGTTTTAACGCGATATTTTTTTAATTCTGTTCATGATGATCCGATGGCGTAGGAGCCTAATGCACTCCGGGGTTTGGGACGGGTTGTGCAAGTGTATGACTGTAAGCAGAACCAACCACAAAAGATTGCTACATTGTGAATTCCTAAAATTAACACTACTGGCCCTCTTGGCGACTTTCTTAAGAAGTTTGGATCAGGATCCGCTCGAATACAAAATTTACCTCAATTCCCTCAAGTCACCTTTAGGCGACTGCCATGTGCCTCGTACTGATGTGACAAGCATCAACAGATGATGTGAGGAAACTGAGAAAATCAAGCAACAGAGAGGAGCTCGTATTTAAACAAAATTCCAAGTAAGCTAATATTTGGGAAAATTACCATCCCAACATGTTTGTCCCTCTTCATTCATGATCATGAACAAGAAGGGACAAACAATTTGGGATGGAGGAATTGATAATGCTTGCAGTCTTTTTATGATAATAGAAGGATAACTTTTAGATGTTTGGTGTATCTAGCCCAAATGTTCTTCATGATTGAAAGAGTTGTCAATTGATCATCCATATTCATCTGTTTGTGTTGCTTCTATATGACCATATGAGCAAAGACAATTGTTGGCTATTTTTTAG
Source organism: Lobelia cardinalis (assembly GCA_028566635.1). Lineage (NCBI taxonomy): Eukaryota > Viridiplantae > Streptophyta > Magnoliopsida > Asterales > Campanulaceae > Lobelia > Lobelia cardinalis. Next base: position 19,870,857 of record JAOWAN010000005.1, read on the forward strand.
TTTTGTCACATCTTTCCTCTTCCTTTAAGACTTGAATATATATGTAACAGAAAATTCTTGGGGCTATCTCATTCTACTCTATGTTTTTCTACAACTGTCGCGAGTTGCTGTGGTTGGACTATTGTATCCATTTCTGTGCTATTTCGGATACGGTCTTGATTGGAAAGAAGCTACTATTTTGGTATGGTCTGGTTTGCGAGGAGCTGTGGCATTGTCACTTTCGTTGTCAGTTCAGGTATGTATTTGGTACATGTAAAATAGAGCTTGATGAAACTGTGCAAGTTTATTTTTGTCTTAATTGTCAAATTGGTGATTTAAGTTTCGGGTAATTAACAACTGGGTGATCTTAAGAAATTCGTCAAAATGGTGATCAAACTTTCAAAATGACCCCAAAAAAAGATCCCCTCACATCTTTTACTATTCATTTGTTTCATAAAAATGCAGGGATCATGCTTTTGGGATTATTTTGAAAGTTTGATCACCATTTTGAAGAATGTCATAGAAAGACCACCTAGTTGTTAACTACCTGAAACTTCGTCACCAATCTGACAAATGAGCCTTTTTTTTTAATCAGTTATTGATGCAGCACAATGGCTGCAAATAAAAGGATAGATGCTGAAGACAGCAATGAAGCCTTTCAAGGCTGATAAAAGAGAGGATTCGCTTTATAATATTATGATTCAAAACAAGACTGTCTTTTTGCTGGATACAACCTAGGAATTTATAGGCCTAAAAAGTGACAGAGTTCATGAACTTGAGGATAAAGGCTGGACTGACTTTCAGACTACTTAGACTTGGGAAACACCAAAAGACACATACTAGTAGACTTCTAGAACAAAACAGTGCATCTGGAAATAAGGGAAGCTTCCAGGTTTCAAAAGAAAATGAACTTATCACAAATATTCCAGATTTCTGCTTAGTTATAAACTGTAGGACTTATCGGGGAGGTTTTATATTCTATGGTTCATTCTTTTTGATAATTTACTTGCATAGAAGCAGTCTGTTTCATATTGGGATATCAAATTTCCAAATTGTGTTAGGTTTACTTTATGTGAAGCTGCAAAATATGAGCTATAATCAGGCAGTGTTATTCACTTGTATTCAATAAAACATTGTATTCCCACTATCCGGAAAATTCAGTCATGTTTGCTTTGCACATTGGTGATACCATTAATTATAGTCTATTTTAAGCCGCTTTTCCTGAACTGCCGATATTCATTAGAGTACAACTTTGTTGTTTTCAACAATTTTGGCATTTAATGAGTAACAATGTTTATAAAAGTGGGATATTTTATGAGGGGTATAGTAGAAAACTAACATGATAAGTGCTTCATATTTAGAAAGTGGACAAGTATTTTGGGACAAACAAATATAGAAACCAAGGCCATCTTTTGAGATAGAGGGAATAGTTTATTTTACTGCATCATACTAATATACTATAATGGATTTAACTTTCTATAGTTGTTTTTTTTTGTTTGCATTGACATCCCCTGCCTAAGTGAGTGTGCATTCTTACTCCTTAAAATGATCGGTGTATTGGTAAAAGCTGAAGCATATACAACCTGGAGTGCTCTCAGTTTTATGGTTAGGGAAGGGCATTTTTCAATGGAAGCATAAAATGTGTAGTCGGTCAAATCAATTATTCAATTAAACCTAGGCCATATTGGACTTGATTACTAACTGTGGATTAGACGACATAAGATGAGCCTAGTGTAGAATTCTACTCCGATGCCCATAAGCTGCCATATTGCACATTACATGAAGTGGAGCAGATTTGTGCTTGGCCTAACTTGTAATCTTGTAATTAGGAGCAGAGTCTTGCTATTCATTTATTGTTGATGCCAAACTTGATTCGGGACTGAATTTATCTTTTGTTTCTTCCAGCGTTCAAGCGGCAATTCATATATCAGTTCTGAAACAGGAAGTCTGGTAGGTTATATTAATAGTTTTTCCTACACGACAAGTGAAGTTAGCTATGATTATATATTTGATGCTGTTATTTTGGCAAATTAATAGATGCTTCTAATATCAAATGAAAATATCAGCATTCTTTTTTAATTTAGCTGCTTTTTCACCACTGCAGTTTGTGTTCTTCACCGGGGGAATTGTGTTTCTAACACTCATCGTGAATGGATCAACTACACAGTTTTTTTTACATATGCTAAATATGGATAAGCTGTCACCAGCTAAGGTGAGCTATTTTTGTATGACCATACTATATAATTTGTGAACCTAATTTGGATTGCACCAATGGTGGGTGTTCTTGCGCGCTGTATAAAATGCAGTGGTGAATGATCGTTAATTGGAATCTTCGTGATCATGGATTGAAGTTCTTCTTTTGTTATTTCTTTTCCTAATTGAGATGTTTGAAGCAACAATGGAATCTGAAAACAAAACCAAGTGAAGAGAGTTGAAAAATGAGTAAAATTTTTGTTACTTACAAAAACTGCCACCGTGTCCAGGATTTTACGTTACTTACAAAAATGCCACCGCATTTTAAAGTTCCCATTATTTACAAAAATGCCACCACTTTTTTTCCCCTCCTAATCTAACCTAAGAGTTTTGATTATTTCATAGTTTCTATTTAAGATTTGGTTCGCATTTGAGCCACTCCCTATATATATATATATATATATATATATATATATATATATATATATGTGTGATTGTTAAAGAAAACAATTGAGACAAAGAAAATAAAATAAAAAAGGAAAAAGCTGGAAAATTCAAGAGTTCAATTGAAACAATGTTTGTCACGTAAAGCGTTTCTCGGAATATTAGAGAGAGAAATTTATAAACATTAAGGAATAAACTATTCTCTTTTAAATTGGAAAAAGTTGGACATGAAAGAGTCCGAGTGAAACTTGTTATTAAAGGAAATGCTGAACATTAGAAGTTAACAGGCATTACTGGTAAATGAAATCAAAACTTAAATACGAAAGTAAAAGTTAAAATACTTAATGGAATATGTGCTTTTATATATCTATGTATCATTTTCTATTTTTACTTTTTTAATTACAATATTTTTATCAAAGTAGGTACTGTACTACAATATCAATCATACTACTTCTGTAATTACAATATTTTTATCAAAGTTGAAACCGTCCTTACTTTCGATCCTGGCCACATCCCTGCAATACCTAATAGGTACCGTAGTACCATATCAATCATACTAAGGAAATATGTCGCCACTAAAGTTCATAGGTCAACATATCTTCTTACTGTACTCGTAACCCAATTTACGTAATAACAAATATCCCTTGGTTGATGGAAAATCTGCATCCCAAATATCTTCTGTCGATCATTGCAACTGTTTGCAGTGGTTTCGAATTAGCTGGTCTGTTTGTGCTGTGGTAGTACCTTATGCAAATATTTGCCTTCAATATGAACTAAATCTATATTGTGGTAGAGACGAATATTGGACTACACCAAGTATGAAATGTTGAACAAAGCTTTGGAGGCATTTGGTGATCTTGGAGACGATGAGGAACTAGGACCAGCTGACTGGCCTACTGTTAAAAGATATATAGCGAGTTTAAATGACGTGGAAGGAGAACGTGTTCACCCTCATAATGTAGCTGAAAATGATCGTTTGGACCCCATGGATATAAGTGATATTCGAGTACGCTTTCTAAATGGTAAGCAATTCTTTTTAATATACTTCACGTTTTCAAGTGTGCATATTTCCTTTTCTGGATGTTCAGTAATTGCTTCACTTTGAAAACAAAAGCTTCTTAAATTTTTAATTACAATTTTACCTTGAAAACCAAAAAAGAAATATTTAGAAAGCAAACTTGGAGGGATGCATTTAGTCACAAGTTTCCAGGCATGTTGCTTTTATGACTTACCTTTAATGGCAAAGTGGATTATATATACTCGTCGCTATTTATGTTGTTGTCAAATGACTCACCTTAATCTGGCCAGTCAAAGGGATACACTTTTGAGAAACTATAGTGTTATTGATTAACTCTAAAAGGATCTTAGCGTTTCTCCTAATTATGAGAAACTTTATAAAATATTGATTAACTCTAAAATATCAACTTGTTGGATCCTAGTGTCTCTCTCTAATTATGAAATTCCTAACTTTTCTCACAAATTTTTAAAAAATCATTGATTATCTTTACTTCTGATTTGCGTGAGAAAACCTCAAGAAATCAACAAACTTCTGATTTGACCGGTATTCTTTCTTCCCTACTTTTTAATGTTTTGGGTTCCGATATCAGGAATAGATGATTATAAAGAATCATTGCTATGTAAATCCATTATTTTCAATATGTTTACTCACTTCTTAACTTTAAGTAGTGCATATCATTGTAATATAAACGATTACTGATCATAAATACAGAAAAGATGTTCTCATCCTATTCAATTTCCGTGGCACCATAATTTTTGGAATGTAACATCTGGGGTTCTGAAGTCATTGCTCAAAATAGTAGATCCCCACTTTACAATAGAGTACTTACTAAAAAAATTTATTCTTTGCAAAAAATAAGATCTAAATGCCATATAGATTGACTTAGAGGTGGCTCTTATATTAAAAGCTTTTTGTAGTTATTACTCGAAAATAGAAAAGGTGGAAAATAGAAAAGGTGAGCGGTGCTCAGCATTATGAGGTTTTGAACTACTTTTTTTATTTTTGTAGGGATAAGCCTATGTAAATTATACTGTTCCCACAAATGGAGCCTCGTGCCACACTTGTATCTTTTTTACAAAAAATTGTTTTTATAGCTCATTAGAGAGAATTTAACTAAAGCTGGTTGTTTGATCCAAATGAATAATTGCCATGTATCTTGGATATATTTGTGATGTAGCAGACGCATAGGTCTCTTTTCCTCTTCAGGTTTGGATCTTCCCTGATGGTGATTGATGTTCCATTTAATGTTTGTCTTAATTTTTCATGGTGATGGACATTGAGCTTTTAACTGATGAGTTTTAATCCAATAGGAGATGATTTTCCTGTTCATTACGATATTAGTATGTTGTGTTTTGGCATTGCTAATAATTTTGGCTGGCTTCCCGTACATGCTGCGGTTGATTTCTGGGACTGAGGCAAGTTCCTGAGAAAAGGAAGTGTCCAGTAAAGAACTCAGAATGGTTTGATGTGCTTTACTGGATGCAAATAAAGTCTGTTTCTAGAGGGCATTATTGTCTTCTTGGCTTATGCCACAGGGGTTATTACATTATACTGCAATTATACATGTTGCACTATGATATGACTGTGCAAGACTTTGTGATGTTTAACTTCTTGTCTTCTAGCATGGTGCGGAGTGTACGTTATCGAAACAAGTTTGTTGCTATTTTAGGATAATCTGTTGCACTTTTAGGTGTTCAAGCTGCTTACTGGAGGATGCTAGATGAAGGCAGGATCACTCAATCTACAGCGAATCTTTTGATGCAATCTGTGGATGAAGCACTTGACTTAGTTTCTCAGGAGCCTTTGTGTGATTGGAATGGTCTGAAAGCTAATGTTAACTTCCCTAATTATTACAAGTTTCTGCAAGCCAGTACATTCCCCCGAAAGCTAGTAACTTTTTTCACTGTCGAAAGGTTGGAATCCGCTTGTTACATATGTGCTGCATTTCTCCGTGCCCACAGAATTGCACAACAGCAATTACATGACTTTATTGGTAAGTATCTTTCCTTGTTATATTGCTGACTCCAGATTGTTTTGTTGTTACTCCCTTCTGGTAATATCTTTTCGTACTTCTAGGTTTTTGCACCATTTCAGTTAGGAAAGCATCCTCAAGTTCTGTTCTTTAAAAGTACTTATTCCTGGGTGGGTAATTTTTCTTTTGTTGCCAGTAATATATTCATAATGTGGGAGGATGGCTAGCAACATTCACTCAAGGTAGGAGACAGCTCTAGGTTTCATTGGAAAGATAATTGATGTCAAAATCTGTTAAGGAGCGATTTCCAGAATCTTTTTGTCATGCAGTAAATAAGGAGGAGCTGGTACAATCTTTTTGTCAAGTACCAATACTAACACCTAATAATCAAAACTTTGTTTCAAATCAAAGTAGTACAAAATCAATTACAAATATAAAATTAGGGTTCTTACCTTTCATTGAAAATTTGAGAAAATGAATCAAAGACCGTCTGAGACATATACCCTCTTCTTCCATTTCTAAATTTTGCAGTTACAAATGCACTCACAGCAAGAGAAGATGGAGTATTCCCTTTGGTCCATTAGTCCTTGCCATCTTTTTCTCTTGCAGCCTCAATCTTCTTTCTATTCTTTCTTGAAAAATTTACTTCAACTTCTCCTTGTGGGTTTTATGTGGTAGAGAGGATGAGAGCACGTCCTTCTTTCTGTCTGTCCAACTAAGAGACTCACACGCAGCTTCTCATTTTTCTTTTTCATTCTTTTTTACACTTTAAACCTTTATGGAATATTCTTACTTACTTCCTTTTAACTCTTGAAAGTTACTCCAAACTCCCTTCAAGTTGTCTTCTATATGTAAATTTTTTTTGTTGACAAAACCAGGGCGGGACCTGGTGGGGATGGATACCCTGTTTTATTAATATGAAAAAAGGAGTACAAAGAGGGGTCTAGCCAATGACTCACCAGCTATAGCCTTACCTCGAAAGAAATGCCATAAAGTAGTCTACAAAACTGAAAGAAAAAACAACAGAATTTCGTCTATACGTAGTCAATGTCTTCTATAAGTAGTCTTCTTTCTTGTTAGCAGGAATAAACATTTACCATGATTTCTATATTTGATTACCCTGTCAAAATCCCATATAATCTTAGTTAATCGGAATTTCGGGAACCGGATATTACATCTTCTACTCCTTGCAAAGAGTTTCGTCCTCAAAATTCAGACAACCTCTGAATATGAATCTTATAGTCAATTCCACAAATTATGCCAACATACTTTCCTTCTATCTTTGTTGTAATCTCATGCCTCCATTACTCATATACTCACTTATAGGATTTTTTTATTTTTTGAAAAATAATAATACTTGTACCGTGCTTAGTCTATCTTTCTAAATCCTCAGTCATCCCATGTGCGATACAAGTCCTCCCGAGTTCAACCATCACTCATATGTATTCTCTAAAGATTCATTAAGTTTTAGTAATTTCATCGACTACTATAACTTTAATTCACTATGAAGTAAGAGTTGACATATGTTATCATGTTCAGTATTGATGTAGTTCAACTTATGTTCCTAAAAGGTCTTTATAACGTTCCATCATTTCAAATCCTCTAATTCAGTGAAATAGTACAAAATCAAAGTCGTATGTCTAACTTCTTACAACTCCATCTCAAGGTATGAAATGATAAGTTTATCACACAAACTACTACAAGAAAGGTTTAAAAGTAGTACCTCAAAAATCAAACTTTTTTCTATTTCTCAAATGTTGAACTGTAGTTGATATCTTAACTTATTGATAATTATTCCATATTTTCATACTTGAATACATGTGTCAGTATATCTTCTATAATCCATCTAATAACTACTTACTTTTCATAATTGGATACTTCAAGAATTCCCCACTTTGTTCTTTTGATCTCCTTGAAATCCACTATTTCTTACTTCCAGCTAAAGAACCTTTCCTCGATTTATTTTTAATGTTAGAAACAATTCATCTTTTTTGTGCCATAGGGCTCAAGCACATCACAAATATTTCACTAGGTCAATGAAGACGTAATTATATATCAAATACAGACTCCTACCTGTTGATATACCCATACCATTCTAATCAATCTCATATTTCACTATTTTTCAAGGAAATGTTCCTTCCCAATTAGTATATCAAATTCTTCTCAACTCAAGTTTTCAATAATATCCAATGTTTCAATATCATAATCGTTGAAGTAATTTCTTTTTGTTTTCAACTAAATTACGTATGATTCCTATATATCCTTCTAAGTTCTCTCAAATTATTCAAGGATATCTTTATATCTCAAATTCATATTATAACGAAGTCAATCCTAGAAGTAAACATAGAAGCTCTAGTGTTCAATTTTTTTTTTCAAAAAGTTCATTCTTCTATCATTCTATATTCCTTAACACTATTCCCTTCGTACACTTATTGACATGCTTACTCCAAACTAATTTTCAAATTCATCAAAATATGTGTCAAGACACAACAAAAGAGCTTTCTAAATTTTCAAGCATTTAGTCTAGCCATGAAGCCAATTAAATAAGAGATATTTTATAATCTCTACGATGCATATACTATCAAGCTTACTTACATATAGTCAATATCCCATGCTTACACCAAGCATCTTCAACTTCACTAAACACAAGTTCTTATGTAATAATCGCATCACTCTTTCTACATATTTGTGTAACTGATACTCAATAATAACACATACTTCATGCAATTTCTTATTTCCACAATCCTAACACACAAATAAAAATCAAGATTTGACATACTTGCTCACTTTCATATAATATCTCAAACTTCATCAAATACTTCACAAACAATCTTTCACATATGAAGTAATAAATAATATAAATACTCCGAAGAATACTCCTCTCACTCGTAATGCATAATTCAGTATACACAGTGAAAGCTTATTCTCATTTCAATCAAATATATCAAACAACCACTACGATTCATCACAAGAAGCCTCAAGTTCTTGCCACATTTCTCAACTTAAACCAAATTTCAGAAACTTTTAAGTGTATAAAATTCCTAGAAATATCTACTAACTTTGCTCTGAACCAAGTTGTAGGTAGAGGAATGTGTAATCCTCTAGTCGTATATATGTATGTATATCTTTCTTCTCGCCTTTCATAAAGCTTGTTCATTTGGAAAAGAAAAGATTGGAATAGTTGAGTTTTGATCATAAAGAAAGTATGTTGTGATTTAGGCTGTTTTCCGATTGATTCGATCCTTGTTATCAGTCAATCGATGTGTAAGTATATAAGAGTTTGAGGTTCTGAACGGTAAGTGATTGCTGAACTTTAGTTGGAGAATGTCAGTCATCTTTTATCACAGTGCCATACTGCTTCAATTTGGAATTAGTGGGCTACGCCAAAGTCAGCGTCTCTTATGCTGGTCTCCTCAGATACTGAGGAGTGGAGGAGCAATAGTAGGTGGCATGCTGCAGTTGCGGTGTATATTATGAACGATCTGGGGGGAGAGAAACAGTCAATCTTTTGAGAATGAAGCATTATTTGTAGATAGATTAAACACATCTACAATTCATACATTGTCTTTCTTTTTCTTTTTTTTTTTTTGAATTAATGCCAAGTTCTTTTGATACTATTGGAGGAGTATGATCATTTCAATATGATCTATTTTTTGGGTGGATGGCTTTGTATACATCCTGAGTATATGGGTTGCTCCCAAATGTGGTGTTCTGTCAGTAGAGTATCTTTTTCTATCAAAAAATAATATTCCCTTTGATCCAAAATAAGTGTTACATATTCCTTTTTGGGGTGATCGACGATAAGTGGTCATTTCCTTTTGAGGAGACTGAACATTGATTTCTAACCATAAATTGTTATTGAGCCCCAAACAATTAATTAAAGATGCATTTCATTTATTTATTCAACTCAAATGGCATTCCTAAAACACTGTAGCAAGTCAAAATGGCCACTTATTTTGGATTGTAGGGAGTAATAAATAATAGTTTTAAATAACTACTTTCACAATGTGAAGAAGAATGTCCCAAGACTGATTGGAATAGAAGGAGAATAGATTAAAGGCTTGGTAGAGGCAGTGAATGGAAGACCAGATTCGCTTGCTGCGATATAAAGTGAAAAGTGCGGCAAGACCTACTTCCGAGTGCGAGTAAACATTTTCGACAGAACATTACGTTAGAATTGGCCGTTTTCAATATTAGTGAAATATCTTCATAATGTACAGTACATTATTTACATCTTCACTCCTCCCTTCCTACTGTAGGTGATTCTGAAATTGCAGGCATTGTCATTAATGAGAGTGAAGTCGAAGGAGAGGAAGCGAAGAAGTTCCTGGAGGACGTTCGTGTTACATTTCCTCAGGTTTGTTTGATTCAGACGATTTCATTAGATGTTATCGGTGATTTATTATTGTAGGTTTCAAGCTGATCGAGTTTTCTGTGTATACCTTCGGTTTACTCTCAAGTGATTGAGAACCTTTGGGAATGTATTTATGATTGGGTGCTTTCAGGTTTTGCGTGTCGTCAAAACCAGGCAGGTGACATATTCGGTGCTACATCATTTGATCGATTATGTTCAAAATCTTGAGAAAGTTGGATTGTTGGAGGAAAAAGAGTTGGTACACCTTCATGATGCTGTCCAGGTATCATGTGATATCACTTTTGAATTTATTCTTTTTATGGACCGTCTGTTGCGAATTCTAGTCTCATACTGGCATGTCAATATAATGCAGACGGACCTGAAAAAGCTCCTGCGAAATCCTCCTTTGGTTAAAATTCCCAAAATACATGATTTGATTAATTCAAATCCATTGTTGGGAGCACTTCCTTCCATCGTACGTGAACAGCTCGCGGGGTCTACTAAAGAGACAATGAAACAACGCGGGGTCACACTTTATAGAGAGGGATCCAAGCCAAATGGCATCTTGCTTATATCTAATGGGGTGGTGAAGGTAACTTTAGTAATGTTATGAGAACAATTTTAGTTGTTGGCATTTACTAAGGTTATCTCACATATAAATTTCTTGATTGACAGTGGGAAAGCAAGAGTATAAAAAATAAACACTCATTGCATCCAACATTTACACATGGAAGTACATTGGGCCTTTATGAAGTGTTAAATGGAAAGCCTTATATGTGTGACATGGTCACAGATTCAGTGGTCCTGTGTTTCTTTATTGAAGCAGACAAGATCCTTTCGCTGCTTGGATCCGATCCTGCAGTGGAAGATTTCTTGTGGCAGGTAAAATGACAATAGAGCCCTTGTGTACATGCTGATGATTCTTTTTTTCTTGATAAAGGAGAGCTAAAATGTAAACTGAATGGAAACACATGATTTTGAAGTTCAAGCTCATTTATTTTACTTGACTTTCATTCTGCTGACTTTAAAAAAAAATTAATGCTTTATGTACTACAACATTAAATATATTTATTGAAGACTGAACAGATTAGTTCATATTGCATATGTCCCCCAAAATCCAATTCTATTAGCTTTTCCATTTTTGATGAACATAAATGAAGTCTACAACCATACTGGTCTCTAAATTCTGTGATCTCCAATTAGTATAACAACTATGTCTGGAAGGGATGATTAATTTCATTGCTTATTGCAGGAAAGTGTTATCATTCTTTCAAAACTCATGCTTCCTCAAATATTTGGGAAAATGTCAATGCATGATATGAGAATTCTTGTTGCTGAAAGATCAACGATGAGCATTTATATAAGAGGGGAGAGGATTGAACTACCTCATAACTTTATCAGTTTCTTATTAGAAGGGTTCATAAAAACTCAAGGTGCACAAGAAGAACTGATTACATCACCAGCCGCATTACTACCTTCATATGGTGACCGGAGTTTCCGTGTGGCAGAAACATCAGGTGAAAGTTCATTTTCCATCTCCAAAGCTTTAAATTCTGATGTTTCTCCTTAGAATGCTTGCTGTTTTTTGTATTTACAATATGCAATTGCATTCAACTTGTGTCTTCCATTTATTGCAGTCTTTGCAGTGATATTGCCATTGGATTTACTAGTTTAACATGATCCTGATATACTGATTTGATAAAAAACGGGAACAGCTTACACATGCTCATGCAACATTTGTAAAGAAGCTATGTTCTGAAATGTTTTGAATCAGAAACATCAATCATCTATTGTTAGCCAATAGCCAGTGCCCAAGTAAATTTTGTTATCTGCCAGATTAAGTTGTGTAATCTTTGAGGGTTTCTACTATTCAGAAAGCTTGTTCAAAAACTTTGGCTAAAAATATATCATAATCATAATATATATATATATATATATATATAATCACAGATCCCTCAAGTGTTTTAACTTTAGTATTCCAATAATGCCCCTCAATTAATCAATTAAAGTTATCCTTCTCCTATAATTTCTCCATTATTTTAGCAGCTCGTATGTCCTTTTCTTTACCATGCTTACTATATTACTACAAATTTCCTATTTTTTTCTCTAATTTTGTCGAGTTCGTAAAATATCTATTTTTTCAGAATTTTATTAGTTGATTGTGAATTGTACTCCTAACATTCTCTCATGATAAAGTCAATTTTATCCTTCATTCAATCCTATGTTGGGGTGGAAATTGGAACGAAAAATTCCAATTTTAGCTGATTCCGATCCGAAAGTTTCTAATTTTGGAATCAAATTTCTTTTATCCGATTTCCGATTTTTCCGAAATTGTTTGGATTGGAATTGGAATTAGTTTTAAAAATTT
>JAOWAN010000005.1:19894410-19908707 GCA_028566635.1 Lobelia cardinalis
ATTTGTTGGTATAATTGTTGGGGAACCCCCCCCCCCCCCCTTTTTCCCTTTTTCCGCCTCAAATGGGTCTCTCGCCTCAAAGATTTAGCTGGTACTGGCCGTTTTGCTCACCTTGACGCCTCAAGCTTGCCTCGAGCTCGCCTTAGTCGCGAGGGGTGAGGCGCGACTCTTGTTCGTCTTTGTACTAACTTGCCACAAAACACCATATTTGAGCTACATCTAGGTCAAATTCAATACAAACTTGGAAGAATAAAGAAAGCTCTCTTTACTCACCGAAATAGTCCACCATTCCCGATATTTTTCGTCATTGGTGGTCTTGGTTCCCGTCGCCTTCGAAGCTAATTCGGAAGTTGATTTTCAGAAACAATTAGTTTCTAGCTAAGATTGGTGTTGCATATAACTATAGTTTCACTTTATTGCATGATTATTTATTTATTTAAAGTTTTAACTATTTTTTTTCCTTTTCCGTTAGAACTTTAACTTTGGATGTTGAAATTTGTGTTATTCATACTATAAGTGAGCTTAATTTCAAGATTTATTATGAATTTTATCATGTTTTTTGCAATTTATTATAGTACACTGGCGTATGTCCGTGTATGTCCGTGTTCGAGGGCATGATATTCTACTGAAAAATTTAACTTAAAAAATTAACATTCTAATTAATTTAAAAGTTAAATGTCATAATTAAGTTTATAAAAATGAAATATTTTAATTAAATTTACAAAATTTTGTAAGTACAAAAGTTAGTTATATTTAAAAATTTTGAATTGAAAAATGAAAAGAATGGTGCTTAAAAATAAATGGTCGACATTAAAAAAATTTAAGGGTTGAGATTTGTTTTAAAATTGATTTTACTTTTTCTTGTGTTATATCAATGAATAGTGAAGAGTTGTTTTATATTATAAATACTAGTGTGTACCGGTGCCCGAGGACACTGAGCCAAAACTTAAATACCCATGTTAGAGTATACAAAACCAAAAAAAAATTAAATAATAAAATCGTTTATAAAAAATTAATTAAATTAAATATATAAAAATTCAAAAAAAGATATATAGAGGGAAATTATATATATATATATATATATATATATATAGAGAGAGAGAGAGAGAGGGAGTAGGGGTGTAGGAGAGTGAGGGGGAGTAGTTGGGGAGGGGGTGGGTCGTAAGGAGAGGGAGTATAGGGGGAGTAGGGCTGAGGAGGATTGGAGGAGGGGAGGGGCGTAATTCAAGAATAGTAAAAACCCTCCTTCCATGTACTATAGATTTTATGTAAATATTTTTAAAATTTTCCCATTATTGTCACCTTGTTCGCCTTTTGATCGCCCGCCTCTCGACTTCCACCTTTAATAGCTGTGGACAGTATTGCTCTTCGTTTATTCCAAGGATAAACATGAGTCACATATTGATAGGCATTTAAGGAAATGACATGCTTTCAACCCTTTTCTTAATTTACATGCACAATCAAAGTCTTCCTCTTGAAGCAGTACGGAGGGAATAAAAAACGCTAAAGAAGAATAGTTTGTTAATCCCAATGGGTCAATACTCCATCCATCCAATAATAGGTGTCAAATTTGTTCATTGATCAGGGTAGAAAATTTGCTCATATCAAGTCTTTAGAAAGGTTCTTACATAGCTACCATTCTAATATACAAGGGAAATGAAATTCTGCTTAGAAGCATAAATTGTGTCCGGAATACACTCAAATACATACATATGCACGTTTACCCTCCATTTCACACTTGTGTTTCCTGTTTTATGTAATTTGGTCTTGGAATCATGGTACTTCTCTTCTTTTATATGTCTAACCATGTCCAAGTTTTCCTTTAAAATATTATTGTGGGCTTTTTGGCTGTTCATTTTGACTGATGTGCGAAGTTAAATCATCAGATAACCAACACAAGATCAGATGGCCAGGCTTCTACGAGTAGTAAAGCAAAAGCATCTCATAGCTTATCATATCCAAGGGTCCCTTCAAATTATGTGCGCCCTCTTGTTTCGGCCAGATCGGAAGGGTCTGCTACAGTGAGAAAGAACCCCGATATGGGAGGACTCGAAGGACCGACTCCTATACTGCCGCGTCATAGTTCAAGCAGAAAAGATAGCTGCCATATGGATTACTCCAGTGATGAGTCTGGTGGCGAGGATGAACATATTGTACGAATTGATTCTCCAAGTACACTTTCTTTCCCACAAGCTCCATAAGAGACTTTTCCTATTGTTTATGCTTTTATGAAGTTTGTATCATGTGAATAAATGAAATTGGACAAAGTCTTCTACTGATGATTAGAACCAATAGAGTACCATTGGCATCGATGATTGTGTTCTTGATGATCTTCGGCATGTACAAATAAGTGATGTATATTATCTGATTATTGATACAAAACTGTCAGTAAAGTGTTGATGTCTGGCTTTAACTCTGCCATTCCAGTTATTCATGAGACTCGTGTTGCATTGCATCGTACTGGGCTGAGCTCTGCAGTAGATGCTGCTCGCCGTTAGCAGTAAATTATGGTTAGCAGTGAATGATATCGGTTTTGTGGTTTGACTTTCTTAATGACCATACTATACTGTTTTACTGTACACTGGTGGAATCTGTTAGCAGCAACTGGACTGCCAATCACCATGATCAGCAGTCAATGAAGTTAATGTGGATATGGTTTATTGGAGTTGCCTAACAAGTATGGAATCTTTGTAAACCGAGTTTGATTACAGTCCTAATTAGATGATAGGAGTGCAGAACCTCCACAATTCACAATACTTGTATACTGTATTTGTCTCCAGATGACTATCATGTCTCAACCTTTTTTTGATTAATCATGCTTAATTAACTTTTTATGAGAGTTAACTTATTGTGAAGTTATAAAATGTTATTGATGATTTATTTAATATTCTTACAAAGATTAGAACATAATATATAATTAAGTTCGACAATTTGAGTTAAATGAGTTAGAAATAAATTGAATTACGATAAATAACAGGTGTTAATGGGTTAACCTAATATAACCGATTAATTAATCGATCAATTCAATTGCGTAATAGTATAATAAATGAATTAAGTTAAACTCGAATTAACATACTAAATTCTTTTGTACAAATATTTTTTTTTACATATTTATTAATACACAAATTTGTAATTAAATGAATTTAATTAAATTAAGTTGTTTATCAAATTAAAACGAGTTAAAGTGAAATAAGGAGCAACATTTTATCAGATCTATTTACAAGATGAAGATGCAAAGGGTAAAGAGAAAGTCGATAACTATAAGTCCAATAAGTTAATTAGTTTGATTTTGTTTAAAATCAAACATGACAAATGCAACTCCCCTTGCAGCCGAAGTCCCTATCAATGGACCGGAAATAAGACTCTTTGTAGGTTTTTTTTTTAAATTACAAACATAAATACCGGGCATGCTGGCTTAACAAATCCATACCCTGTCTTTGTGCACAGACACACCTCAAAAGCAACATTTTTTTCTCTTTTCTTGCCATGAGCTTTCACATATGTATCTGCTATCACCCCCTGTCAAAAGTACCATGAGCTTGTTTTGAGTTGCCTGAAAACTGCCTTTGATTTTCTGCCATGCCAAGTTCTCTTGGATACAGGGAATATGTTCCACTAAGTTGTCTTCAAGCCTCATACAGCATTCCAACCTCAATGCGCTGCTGTAGTGGCACCCCAAAAGCTGGAAGCGCAGACCTACAATTACTATGCATAACTTCATAAAAAGCAAGCATGAATCTGTCAAACCAGGCACAGTTCATGCCTATATAAAACCTTGTCTTCCCTCGAACATGAACAACACCAGCATTTAGAGCCTCTTCCAAATCAAAAATCTCTCCATGGACCCCCTCCAAAGGGACAGATGCTAAATTCTCAGCAGAATTATGTATTATATGAGTTTTCAAACAATGTGTGACTTGAGCAACAAGGTCCCCTTCAAGGCTAAGAGAATCTGCATACCCATACTGGATCACGCATCCATAAACACCTTTCAGTCCCAGTTTTTTGACAACCACCCTTTCATGTGCTGAAACTTTCGGGACCAACAGGTATCTGAGTGTTGTGAAAACAGTAACCTTGTGGAGAGATCGCATGTTCTTGATATAATGACCAAGAATTGGGGTTAGCCCGTCTTGGATGTTGGTATAGAAGAAGCAAAGTCCAGGAACCCTCTGGACACCTGGATCAGATAACAGCATTCCAAGCCTATCCAAGTCTATTTTGTGGGTTAACTCATACTCCATCTTTCGCTGCCTCCCATAAAACCAGCCAAACATAATGAAAGCAAGGATAAATGATATGGCAAAAGGAATCCATCCACCTTCAGGGATTTTGGTAAATACGGCGCTCACATACACACCTTCCATCCCAACAAAGACAACAAAGTAAAGAGCAACCAGAATGGCTGGAGTTCTCCAAATCATGATCATGACTAAAGTCAGCAGAAGAGTGGTGATGAGCATGACCAGGCTGACAACAACACCTGAAATATTTAGCAATTGCACAACCAATCATAATCAGAAGAAGATGGCACTGTACGACCACACAGCAGCACTTTCACAAACAAAACTTATGAAAGCTTGTGATGAATAACCTAAGAGGCTAATTATTGTTTTCTATTCCCCGTATTGTAATGACATTTTCTACACATTCTACTCAATCAAATAAAGGTGGGCTCAAGGCCAAGTTTACTAGTACATACCAAAGGCATTGCCGATATCTTTGCCATCTCCGAATATAAGTATGACAGCGACACAAAGAATCATGAGGATGTAGTTTACTTCTGGGGAGTAAACCTCGCCTTCTTTGCTGGAGGATGTGTGCACAACCTTTACTCGAGGAAAGTAATCCAGCACAACAGATTGCTTAATGACAGAGAAGGTTGCTGATATTAAAGACTGACTAGCAACTATTGCAGCCAATGTGGATATAATAAAAAGTGGCCAGTATATCTTAGTAGGTATAAACTTGTAAAACCCATCATCATGATCATTTGGGTGCTTGATGAGGTAAGCTGTCTGACCCGCATATGTTAGAACCAATGATGGGTATATCATGAACAAAAAGGCTATCTGTTGGGAGCAGAGGTGTTAGGAGCAATTTCTACAACCCAAACCCAAAAGTTTTACAAACCGAGTTAGTGAAGTACGAACAACACCTGAATGGATTTCCTGTTGAAATGACCAAGATCAGCAAACAATGCTTCAGAACCTGAACAAGATAAATAATAACAAGGGTGAAACATACATAGTTTCTTTTTTGTTTACATGCTGTAATTTTTATTAGAAACATGCAAAGGTAGATTTAACATATATAGAAAATCTACATAATGTGGCCTCATACTCACATAATCGTAGATCCTCAGAATCAAATCCTCAATCATCTTACACTTTCATATCCAAATAACAATAGTTTTGAATAGCAATCCATCCCAAAACAATCTTCCAACTTTCCTCTTTTGTCTGTCTAAAAATAAGCATCCCATATCTAAAAATGGTCTATATTTTAGCGTAATCTTAAAATGGTACAAGCATGTAAAGCTATATCCTTAAATTTTTGTAAAATGTACATTGGGAAGATTTTTCTGGGACTGAAGGAGTAGCATTCTTAGATCAAGAAAATCTGAATTTCACTAACTTTTTACGGTAGTATTTTTAAATTTTACCTTGATTAACCAAAGCAACTAGTATTTCTCAACTCAAAGGATAAGTTTGGGGGAAAAACATATAGTTGGAAAACTTAGTCAAATTGGTAACCCATCCATCTTTATAACATCAAAGTGAGAAGCATGAAAATAGTGGCTCACCTGTGATGCAAAGAACGGTACCACCAAGTAACAGCCAGCCTTCTTTGCCATTTCTTTGAAAAAAATGGAAGAGGTAGTATGGTGATATTGCCTTAAATATACTCGGGTAATGACGAATGATATTATAAATTCCTACAATTGGAGTAACCAAAGTCCATGCACCCATGATTGGGGAGAAAAGGAAACTCACACGTGAAGTGCCAAAT
Organism: Lobelia cardinalis; assembly: GCA_028566635.1. Taxonomy (NCBI): domain Eukaryota; kingdom Viridiplantae; phylum Streptophyta; class Magnoliopsida; order Asterales; family Campanulaceae; genus Lobelia; species Lobelia cardinalis. The sequence goes on from JAOWAN010000005.1 coordinate 19,900,423, forward strand.
TTCTGAAGCAAGAATAGAACAACAAGAACTAATGCAGAGAGGGCTTCGACCAAAGCTGAAAGTGGAAAAAAACCAAAGAATGAGCTCAGTAATTATGTAATAACTCTATATGACTCATTCTTAATAAATCATCAATGAAATTGATCAAGTGCGAGAGAAACCGTTCATATGACCATTTGTTGCGGTTGCTAAATTGCCCTGGTGCTTATTGGACGAATCAGAAAATGTACACCCATCTAACACTCATAAATTACACGTACAATGTTTTTGCCAAATTTCCAGATGTTAATTTTACCATCCTGACACTTCTACTAAGAAATAGAAAGGGGGGAAAAAACAAGCTGTTAGTCATTTTCACAACCCTCATGAACTAAAGTAGTCGACCAACAGCGTTATACCATAGATGCACAGAAACACCCCTGTAGGTTATTGGTACAGAGGCTTCCAGACTTGGTGATCTTTGTATGGAATTTTCCATGTATACAATTTATTCAACTCACGAATCAAGAGAGACTAGCCTGAACAGACAGCAACGCAGTTATTACTTCGGCAAGATTTCACACGGAGCCAATTAACAGGTTTTTACTGGTAGTGAAGTACCAGGACTGACGGTAAGAATATATTTTCAACCATTACCACATATATCATCTGCTCAATGAGGGTATAGAAGAAAGCCACTGATTCTTTGCTATTCATAACTTACGGGAGTCGCACATCTTAATACTCACATTTGCTGATCTTTGGAAAAGGTGCCCTGATGCCATTCATTGCCGATAACACTACGAAAAATAGAAACAGAAAGCAGTAAGTTGAATAATCTCCTCGGAATAATTCCAATTTAGCATCCTAAAGTTGAGGCAATTCAATCCAATCAATTCTACTATAAGATAGAGGGTTAACAAACCTGAGATTGCAGGAGTGAGAATACCATCGCCAATTAGCATGCACATGCCCAGCATTGCAATAAAAAGCAGCACCCTCCGGGCAACTACACTCTTCTCAATAAATTTTCCAAGTCGACTTGGCTTTTCTAAGCTTTCGTATAGGTTATCACGTAAAAGGATTGATTGAGAATTGAGGCGTTTTGAGGAAATAATGCCGATATCCATGTTCCTACAGAGTAACGAATATAGTGCAAATGTTCCCCCTAGAACAAAGAAATTGCAACATATGTTGTCCTTAATCCAGATAACTAGCAAGCTGAGATGATGCAACAGAAAACAAGTTCACTATGTAAACAAGCAATAGTCCAGCTAAAAACAGGAGATTGAGATGTTAACCTTGAAGGCTGATTCACAAAATTTAATTCTTATTTACAAGTTCTTTGTCTGATAATATGGCCATCAACATGTAGATAGTATTCAACTAGGGTTACTTAACCATGATGTTTGTGCAACGAGACTTTTGTTAAAAATCCCTCCTTTGCATGCAAAGGGTCCATTATTGACTAATTTTAGTCAGTTGAAGTACATTTGACCAAAGATTAGTGTAAATAAATACATCTTTTTAGAAAGAGAAATATTCTACTACCTCCGTCCTACCTAGAGAGTTACACTTCGACTAGACACGGAAATTAAGAAAATGGATGAAAACATGTAAATTTGCCTATGCCTCCTCATATGAGGTCCCTATTTATTCCATGCAAGGGGGGGGGGGGAGCGGGTAATCTTGTCAATTGGAATGGCTTGAAAGGAAAATGTACTCTTCAACGGTGACAACCCAAAGAGGAAAGTGTAATTCGTCAAATTGGACGAAGGGAGTAACTTGTAACATGTTTATTATAGTTTTCAATTATTTAAATTTTATAACCCAAAATGCAAAAAAGTAAGTTAAATATGGATTTGATTAGTCTCACATAACAAACGAAAGTGGACTCTCTGGTCGGAAATGGAGGGAGACGAATGCAAACAACTATACGCTTAATCCGGGGACATTCTGCAAAATACAGATATTTAACAAAGTTTACCAATAATCCAAAACAAGATAGGGGAATTAATGAATCAAAGGGCGAATAGATGAGGATAACATAAAGTTTACAGCACCATAAGTCAAGACAGGCAATATAAGCTTATTGTTATCTCAAACCAAAATAATGACAGTCTATATTTTTTGCATACCTTCTCCTTGGTCATCGGCTTTGAGAGCTATCCAAGCATACTTGACTACTCCGATTAGAGAAAGAGTCCAAAACATGATGCTATAGATTCCCAAGTAGTCATCTTCAGTTGGTGATTTTAATGGCATTGATGGGTAAACATAAAGGGGAGAAGTGACTAAACCGCCAAAGACGACTCCTAATGTCTTGTACGAAAGCAGCAGAGTGCCCTTTCGACTAGTCACCTAATTGGATGTATATATATACAAATACTATTAGATCGAAATTTTGAAGAAATAAATAATGTGTCAAGATTCGAGCAAGGCAAAATGCATATAAAGAGCGAGCACAGCCGAGATGAAACTTTGCTTACAACCAGCTATGCCATTGAGTAATCAAAACTCTCCCAAACCCTACTTTGATATATAGAGCTTACTAGAATATTTGTATGATAAATTTTGGAGAAATTAGATCATCATATTATAGTCGATGCCTTGCTTACAGTATGGGGTTCACAAATAAATAGACTCTTTGGAAACTTAATGGTCATGACAACAATGGAGGCAAAGTAAATTTCACCTTACTGTGACAAGTAGTTTTGACAAGGATAAGTCCTTCTATGCTATGTCACTGGGTGCAATTAAGATCAGCAACTAAGTTAGCTTTTTCTATAAACGTAATGGAGGCCTTTACTTTAATCTACTGTTTTTATTCTTAACATATAGGACTATATTTATTACTATATTCATTGATAAGTTCAAGTTGATTTATAAATAAAGAAATTGCAACAGATATTATCATCTTTTTTCATTTGTTAAACCTTTACTTCAGTATCATAAAAGCTTAGACTAAGATACTTACATCAAGAGATGAAGATCTAGAGCCGTAATTTCTTATGAGTTTGGGTGGAATGGATTGAAAACAAGTAATTCGAGATTTGAAATATTTTAACTGGCAATATTGAAGAAAAAAATCCGATAACAACTAACAAGTCCCTAATAATATTCTTCTGTTTCCTTCCGCATAATACAAAAAAGATAGTCAATATGTAATGAGATTTCAGAAGTTTCCCTTTTACATAAGTAAATATAAAAATTTATTTCCGTTCGTTTTCCTCCCCTATATTCCAATCAAGAGACCAAACACCGATCCATAAAACCATTATGTTTCTTTTCTTTTCTAAGTGAGCTGACCCGCTCTTTTCATTCTTAAATTAGTTAATCAAGAATTTCTGATTTCTACTGGAAGGGAGCATGAAAGCAAACACATACAGGCTTCAAGTCTCGAAACATGGCACTCCATCGCACTTTAAACTCCAACTTTTGTTCTTGGCATATTGGGAAACAGTCCGAAATTTAAAGTCCCACCCAGGAATTTACAATTTCATCATCGATACACAATAAGTTGTGACAAATTTAGTGTAATCCACAACTAAGATGACAACGAGGTGCAGTATAGTGGTAAGACGCCTCCATTGTTACCAATAGGTCACGGGGTTCGAGTTATTTTGGGGGTAAGTGGAGCACCCCCGAGAAAAAAAAAAAACACAACTAATACTATGTATCCCGCTTGCAATTTTCTCGCTCATACGATCAACTTGGACAATTTTTTTTTTACTACATTGTACTCCCACCTTTCCCACAAGGAGTTCAATTTTAACCGTTTCCAATCAAATCGAACAGATTGGACGGTCAAGATGAAAAGACACTCTTCGCACCTTCCTCACCCATACACAACACACGATCCCACACACATTCTCTCTCACCCATAACACACAACCTCACACACTTTTTCACCAAAGTTAATAATTTTTATTTTATTAGTAATGTTTTTTTGATATAAATATAATATTATTTAAAAGTATTTAATCATGTAATTAATTTTTTTCATTGTTTTAGCACTTCAGGTGCATGGATAAAAATATTTTCTAATTTTTTATAAACAATATATTATTTAAAAGTATTTAATTAATTATTTTTTCTGACTCAGTGCCCTCGAGCACGGGAATTTTCTAATATATATATATATATATATATATAAGCACTCACTTAGTCACTTTGGTTAAAATGTGAAAATTGTAATTCAAAGTATGTTCAACATAGATTTGTAGTGATTGAAAGCTTATCACCTAAACTAAATTAAAAGATAGTAAAAAATATATTTGATTTGATTTCGACTTATGCAGAGTTTAAGATGAGATTCGGTTGGAAAAGAGAAAGTACCATAAAATTTATATTTCTTCATTTAACACAAAAAAGGTTCAATTATAATGTCTTAAATTCTTGTTGCAATGTCAACATGATAACATTTTGATTAAAATGAAGTTACTAATTAATAAAAAAATTGCAATTCATAGTATTTAATAAACCCTGCATCCCGAAAAATCTTCCCATTTTGACCAATTTTGGTCAATTTTAACCAAACATCTACAAAGACCTACTACTTATTATTGCGAATTCTAAAAGTGTTTACCTAATATTGTTTGCCCGATTGCAATTTCAGAATCTAGCGTAATAAATTTATATGTTAAATAATACGAAGTAATTCGATTTAGGCTGACTTTTAAATAATGAAATTGGAAGATATTTTGAGGATGGAATAGCCAGTGTCATCCATGATATGATAACCAATACACACACACATAAAAAAAAAATGGTGCAAATAACGCAGTATCTAAAGGCATGGCTCCTGGATTATGTTACATGAACCCTTCACGTTTGCCGAAGTACCCGTATCCAACACAACATGGGGTGTGGGGGTGGGTATGGATACGACTGTTTTACACTACATTTGGTGTAAATTTTTATAATTTTGAAGTTTCCGACACATGGATCCGAACCCATGTCGAATCCTCCCAGCCGAGTACAAATAAGCATTCCACGGGTTGTGTTAAAATGATTATAGGAGTTTTACTATTTTCCGGAATTCTTTTGGTTGCATGCGGAGTAGCTTTTTACTCGATTACAGAATCACAATATTCCTGCATTTTTAGATACGCACAAACGATAATGGAAAAAAAAAAAAAAAAAAAAAGGTAAAGGAATAAAGAAGTACAGAAAAAAGCCAAGGGCATGAATAATGGAATTAGATATTGTTCCTACTTTCCACAAAAAGGTAAAAAAAATCCCCAATTTTTATGCACGTGCGCAGACAGACCTGGCGGTGGTCGGGGGAGGAATTGAGAGGAGGGTAGTGGCGGCCGTTGGTGGCGGTGGGATTTTGATTGCCAATAACCACCACATTGACCGGCGAGTCAAGAGGAGGATCCGGACTCCCTTCTTTACGATTATGATGATCCATTAAATTTGAATGCCGGTGCTGCAGTCTGCAGTGCTGATGATGAATGCCTCCTCGCTCCGACTCCTCTGTTTATATATTTTTAAATCCGAATTTTACTCAGGACTAAGATCGTGCTGCTAACGTTGTGTCCTTTTCTTTTAATTCAAGTCTTGGAGCAAGTAATCAGATTCCCAGGTGTGAATTGTTGTCTCACGTAGCACGTGCCTTTTTCCCGAAAAATATAAGGAGTGCCTAGGCACTCCTAGCAAGGAGTGCCCACGAGCGCCCAAAATGCACATAAAGGTCACAGATAATGCACCCCTATCCATATCCCATTTCGTCTCATTATCATCATTAATTATGTTAATCTTTATATTTTAATTTATTTTGGGTTGAATTAATTGGGTGGGGTCTATTATTGACACCCATATCCATATCTCATTGAGTCAATTTTAATTTATTTTGGGTTAAATTAATTGGATTGGATCTATTATTGCCACCCCTATCCATATCCCATTTCGTCTCATTATCATCATTAATTATGTTAACCTTCAATTAAAGTGCAAAAGATAATAAAGCTCAAAAATATTATACTTCCTCTGTTTCACAATAGTTGAAATTTTAAAAATAAAAAAATATTTTTAAATAGTTGAGATTTTACCTATTATTGTTACTCTTTTTCTAAGTTGCCCTTTATCTCATTTTCAAAATCACTAAGAAGCAATTTGACTCTTCATATACCGCAGAAGAATTTGAAGAGACTTTATGTATGAGGAAAGGGAAAAAAAGAATTATGAAATATTTAATGCACTTATTAATTATTATAATAAAACCTTAAATATCCACTTTTGTGAAACAAAAGAAGTAATAAGAGAGTATGGTTATTATTTTTTCTTTCCCCGAATCCAAAAATATCTATAGTATTTCATGAAATTTAATCCCTCACTTTATATGTTCTCCAAAAATGAAAAAATCTATTTTGAAATGTCAACATTTGACTTATATTTTATTATTTATCTACATGAGGATATTCTAGCTATAAATATGATAATATTTTCTAAATGATAGTAAAATATATTTTATTTCCAAAAATGTAGTAGCATATTGAAATTATAATATGAAAATATTTTTAAAATGACATTACTTTCTATATTCTTTCCAAAAGCATTATAATTACTTTTGTGGTCTCAAAATAAGTGATCTTCATAATTTGTACTTAATTTAGGAAGAGTAATGCTAGGAATACAGAGAAAATCAACAGTAAAATCAACAAAATATATTAAAGTGTTGTACATTACAATTAAAGTATAACATTTTAATGCATTATATTGATTTTGTTGTTGATTTTTTCTATATATTTAGCATTTTCCATTTAGGAATATGCTAAAACTTTAAAACGAAGTAAACGTGAAAAAATTGAATGTGAGTTCATAGATAATGTATCGCCATAAGTAGGGAGTGGTAATTTGAATATCATGAGTTATATTGCGTGTAAATTCAATAATTTATTGAATTTTATTGAATTTATTCAACAAAACTCAACAGCTTATTGGATAAATTGAATTTAACCCAATAATCGCCTATTATCCATGTGTATCATCTGTGGTAATCAATTATCTCTAATTTACTTATTTGCATAAATTCAAATATTATAAAAAAGTTATTTTCATTTTAGGCATTAATTTTTCATGAGCTTGAAAAATAGACCCATCGATTCTAAAAAATGCATATTAAGCTTTAATATTTCATGTTTGTCGTTACGATGATCCTTTTTGACAGAATTTGTTAAATTTTAACGAAAGTGATAAAGTTGAGAGTCTAAAATGAAATAACTTCCAAAGTTAAAGGTCTAATACGCAATAATTTCTGTTATGTTTTAATAGATTATGTCAAAAATGTATTTTTGTAACAAAACTGAAAAATTAAATCCTAATATGCAATTTCTGAAATCGAGAGGCTCATTTTACGAGCACAAAAAAAATTAGGAACTAAAATGAAATTAACTCTATTATAAAATATAAATATACATCTCTACCTTAACTACCACCTCTACTAGGGTGATCACGGTTAGATTTGGTTTGGTTTTGATCACTTTTGATCAAAATCGCAATAAATCAAAAGTTTGGCTTTATCATGATTCATTTTTTTCAAAATCGAAACCAATTCGAGAACATGCAAAATCGATTTTTTTAGTTTTATATTTTTTGGTTCGGTTTTTATAAACTTTCAATTTTCAAAAAAAAATTATGTAATTTTAAAATTTCAATAGGTGATAAAATATATTCATAGAGTAGAGATATTCAATCACAAAAAAGACAAATTTAATGATTCAATTTACAAAATTGAAGTAAACATAATTCTCTATTATGAAAGTTGAATGAGGAAAAACCGAAATTAAAAGAAAAGAGTGAAAATTTATATAAATACAATACTCAATATTATGAAATATAAATTAATTGATAATATAAGTGTATATAAGTAATTAACTAAGTAAAAAAATTAATATATAGTAGGAATATTATCTCGTTTCGGTTCGATTTGAAAAGTGTAATATCAAGGCTAAACCGCAACCAAATCAATATCCTCGGTTTGATAGAACTAAAAATTGAAATCAAATCAATACATTGGTTCGTTTTTTTCTGATCGATTTTGTCGGTTTGGTTCGATTGGTCCAATTTTACATTTTTTTTCTCAGCCCTAATAAAATCACCGCCTCTACCTCGACCACCACAGTTACTACCAAAGCTACCCTCATCACCATCACGGTATCACCATTATTGTCAGATGGTGATATGCATGGTGATAGTAGTGGAAGTCGTGGTAAAACTGGGCGTAATTACCCATTTGGTCCCTGACCTTTGACCCAGTAGACGATTTAGTCCCTAACGTTAGTTAATCCCTTAGTAGTCCC
>JAOWAN010000005.1:19940099-19953533 GCA_028566635.1 Lobelia cardinalis
ACCTCTTTCTTCTTTTTGTTTTTTGTTTTGGTCTTTCTGTCTTTTGCTTTTTTTTTTCTTTCTTAAGTATTTATTTCCTTTAATTTATTTTTTTGTTTCTTTTCGTAGGTTGTTAATTATTTCTTAAATATTAATTTAATTAATGTGCATCGTGCCCTCGGGCACGGACCGGGCATTCACTAGTTTAACATAAGACAAGGGAATAATGGGCATGATTAAAATTACAAATACACAATATTCCATCGAATAGTAAAAATTTATAAATAAATTTAAATCAGTGTCTGGGGCAAAGAACACTTAATTTTTAAAAATGAACATGAATGCAAAAAATGAATATATCTCAATCCTCTAAAACCCCATATAATGAGGACAAGAACAATTACAAAATACATATTTTACGCTCCAGATAACAATTAGTACTTGTAATTGTATCTTCTGTACCTTCATCAATTCCAAGTTCGTCACCATCTTCATCAACGCCTTGTTCGTTTCCTTCTATATCATTATTGATTTCATGTTCAATAATACCTTATGTGATTTTCTCAATTTCCTCCATATACCCAAATTCATCTCCCACAAAATCTTCACTGCTAAAATAATCAATCAATCCTATTATTAAATAAAAAACAATAATTTTGAGAGGTATGAATCTGACCATATAGCAATGTGAACGAATCGATAACCTTCGTGATTTTTGAATGGAATGGAAGTTTTGAATAATTCGACGCTTATTCTAGCACGAATGAATACAAAATTTGAATGTGCAACTCGCTAATAACACTTATTGGGTAGAAAAATAATTTGACTGAGAAAATTTTAGACCGAGTGGATAAACTAATTTGGAAGAGGGGAGCGCGGGCTGAATTTCCTTGATTATATGACTTTCAAAAAGGTTTACTCTATAATATGTGAAAGTCTCACACGTAAATAAAAACGCATGTTATATGAACACTCAAATAATACCTAATCTCTTGATATAATTTTCAGGGAGGGAGTAGTACTTAGTTTACACAGTAATTTACTTGAATTAATGGAGGTTGGTTCAAGTGGTAAGCTGTTTGAATTCACTTAAGAGAAGTTTTCAATTCGAGTCTTACCGTATGTAGAAAATCCTCGCTGAAAGACTCACTCGTTAATACTAGGTGAGCGATGATCTGAATTGAATTACTAAGGATATACTCCCTCCGTCCCGCAATAGAGGACCTTTTAGTATTGTGCACACTTATTAAGGATTAATATATATTGACAAATTCATCCTTATTAAATAATGCCTCTTTATTGATGATAAGAGAAATAAATGTAATTAATGATCATGGGTAGTTGGAAAAATATGAGGGTAAATTAGGAAAATATGAGTAAAAAAAGTCTAGAAATCCTAAAAGGACAACTATTATGGGACAAATTTTAATTTCTAAATGGTCCTCTATTACGGAACGGAGGGAGGGAGTAGTTGTTGATGAGAAAAAAAAAAATAATAATTCACTTGATGAGTGTAGCATTAATTACTTGTGGTTTCTTCAATTGTGTGGGTCAAACTGCAACGACAATTAATGTTGTACCTCGTTTGGGTAATGATTTATGTTACCCCACTGGAGTTTACTTGCATCGCGTTAAATTCACGGATCACATGTCCTCAGAGTAAAGATGAAAGTTATCGGTGACACATTTTATATTTTTCTCTCTTTATTCTTACAAATCTTTTTAATATCTCTTTTACTTTTACTTTTAATGATGCCTTAAAATTAGATAATTTAATATATTAATATGATAATTTATTTAATTAACCGATCAACTCAATTATATAATAAATAAATTATTAAATTAAACTCGAATTAACATGTTGAATACTCTTTTGCAATAAAAGATATTTTTTACCCTTTGTCATTAAATGATTTTAATTGAATTGAGCTATTTAACAGATTAAAAGAAGTTAGAATGTATTAATGGATAATATTTTGACAGGCTTGAACATCTATCTAAAAATTATTTATTCTTACAAATGTATAAGAAAACATATTTAATTTTACTTAATATCCTTACAGTAATTTAAATTTGAATAAAAAATATTTAATAAATAAATAAATATATATATATCTCAATTTCTATAACTCATGTAATGAAGACAGTGTCTTGAACAATTTACTTTTTGATAAAAGGCCCATGTAAGTCCAAAATAAAAGTTGGGCCTAATTTATGGAAAGCTTACTTTTTAGTCACATAGTAATGGGCCTCATCATTCGACTAGTTCACTTGAGTTGAGTTCAAGCAATATTCGATTGATTAATTAGAGTATAAGTTGAATTGTTTGCGAGGTTTTACGAATTTTGTTTATGATCATACTCATTTGATTTATTGGTTGGGAGGTAAAATGATTACAAGCATTAGTTTAATTTCTTTTTTCTAATTTTATATTATTAGTAAACTTCTAAGAGAAAATATTGAAAACTAAATTATAATGGTGGAACTCAATCGATCATTCGTGATAGCTAAAGTTTGAACTAGACCATATCAGTTGCTATATCGAATGCCTACGCGTCCTAATAAAAAGTGTCATCTCTCTTAAAAAATTAACATATTTCCTTAAAAATGACATATAATCATGTATTATGAATACAATTAATCTAAAAATAAACATATGATCATGAAGAGAACATGTCTCTGATAATTATGTTTATAATTCATGATCATATATTCATTTTTTGATTAAACGTGTTCACAATTCATGATCAGACGTTCATTGAGGTAAGAATCCTTACTAGAACGTCTAGACCCTCGATATAATTTCCAAAATCATAGTTGTAAATGAATCTGATTGACTATCATAACTTGATGATTGATTTGTTTTATTTTATTTTTAGTTTTTTGACTTGAATGCTGATTTTTTGGTTTTCCCTTTCTCCTCCATTCATAAAACCAAGCTAAAATTTGCATAATCAAGCTAGAAAACCACTTTACAAATGGAAACATGCAGAGAAGTAAAAGCCTGGTCTGTGTAACTAGTCCAAAACACCTTTACTTCCTAAATGTGCTTTGGTTCTTGCAGTTATAGCGTGTTTGCAGATGGATAGAAAGAGTAAATACTACTCCTTCCATCGTGAAAAGGTGTTCCATTAGAACCCCAAGTTAGCCATACTCAGTAGAAACAAATCTGAGACCGCGGAAACAAATACACAACTGTAGGTAACACTCGTCGGTCCCATTGGGGGGGATGGGTATTTTGTTTTTGCTTTTTTTTTTTTTTGGTGGGTTGTGGGGAGGGGGGGGGGTCTGGGTTGGGAATCTAGATTTTTAAAATCCTATAATCAACAAAGCTACATTTGTATTTCCCATCATTCTGAAGCTACCATGAACTCCAAAACATATTCCCATATCATGAATAGAGCATCTGATGATCTCGATTCAGCTACCTGTAGAAAAAAGTAAACAGAGATGCCTGACAAGAGAGCTCACTGATTTTTCCTTCCATTCCGGACATTCACGTTGGAAACCAATGACTTAACGCAGAGACGTGGTTTCGTACTAACAAGGCTGAGTGGAAGAACAGAGACAGATGCTACTAGCGACCGAGGCGGTACACCAGAGAGGGGTAGCAGCTCCACAAGGACTGATAACTGTAATTCATATGAGCATGTCAGCACAAGGAATTTATGGAAAAGGACAATTAAGGCTAAGGCCATCAAACCTCTGGACATTTCAGGTCCACAACTGAATCAGATACAGCATCATTGACTGCCGAAGCTACCACCTCAAAGCATTTGTTGCGATCTAACAAAGGCACCGTATTAGGATCACCTGATGTCACTTTGGTACCCTTCATCTCTGTTTCCTCAATTCCTCTTTTATTGTATCCAACTGCAAACTACATATACTATGTGAGTCACTTTTTCATAGTCGGATACAGAAATTACCACCGGATTTAGGAAACGATTAGTGTGATGAAAACAGGGAGAAAAAATAAAATTCGAGTTTGACTCCAATCTGGTGACAAATAGGACAAATAGGCAGATTAACATCTGGTGACTGTTCTGAGCCTAGTTTATTTCTCTTTAAAGATTACTAACAGCAAGAGCCAAGAAAGATCTAAACTACATCCAAAAATTCTATATGATCGCAATTTTGAAGTAACAAAATATTTCACTTCAAACTTTTTCACATGCTGCGACAATGATTACCAGTCAACAGTAGGACAAACTCAAGGTGTACCTTTATAGGACGACCAAGTTCATTCCCTTTGTCTTTCACGAACTGAACAACAAGATTCCTGACAAGTGTGCTCAGTGCTTTTTCATTTAATGGACACGTTGCTTGGATAGGGAGAATCCGATGACACCATCTGCACCAAAGAAGTTGCTTTCCTAGTTATTACTTTAGGCACTATTATTAGCAAACATAAATATGCAAAGGTGGAACCCACAATTAATAAATTTATAATATCTCAAACTTGATTGCTGGAAAGTTGAGAGCTAATAATATTTTTGATAGGAATCAAGCCAATGGAGCAAGAAAACCAATACAAAGGACAGGCTTACAGAAAATGGAGATAGAAGAGCGAGAAAGAAGAGAAATTCCATTCATTGATCAGTCAATACCAGGGAATCAAATCACAGTTTATAGGGGGTGGGGGGGGGGGAGAGAGAGAGAGAACCATTGAAATTACAATGATTTTCCACACTCCTCTCATTCAGCTGATAACCAAGATGCTAGAATCTCCCCATTCTCTCTCTTCTCTAAGAGCCTTTGTCACCACTATAGTTAGATCATAGATGAACTACACCGGCGGCAAAGCTTTGTTTCCACCAACCTTTATTTCTAACCATTGAATTGTATTCGAAGTGATTAGAATACAAAATATGGATCTCGTTTATGTGCTTCTTGAGATTTACGAAAATAAATTTTATGTTCAAAATTGCCCAAATTAGCATTCACCCAAACATCCATGCCAGTGGAGTTAAAGTTAACAAAGAAATGAGATAATAAATGCCCAGTTGAACTAACCGTTTGATAAGAGAGAAGAATGAAAGATGGGATGGGTGGCAGATCATTGATGTAATATAAGAATTAAAATAGGCTATCATCAAATAGTGGCTGCATCGCTGCTACAAGAGTCAAAGGACAGAGGTGGGAGGAGAGGTGAAAGAAGGCTAGTTCACTTAAAAAAGTGAATTGAGAAATTATTTTAAAAGAAGATAAATAGGCTTCTTCTCGAGGACAATCTCAGATGCGAGAAAGAGCAGTTGGACTGGACTCATCTCTCTTGCTTTTGATCCCTGAAGCCTATGAAAAATATTTGATTGACTTTTACGGGAGTGCGTCAAAATCTTTTTGTTCTTATCTAAGTAAACAAAGTTTTGCCCTCCCTATTCAATAAAAATGAGGACACTTTTGGTCCAAGAATAGATGGGCACAACGCTAACTTTCAAGGTCCTATTCAAATAAAAATCTAAATAACCTACAAACTGTACGAACCACTAGGATCCAACAATTTGATATTTGTTGGTGTTGAAATTAGTATCAAGGAGGAAGAACAATGTTGTGTTGAGAGAGAACCAAGAGAGAGAAATTGAGTCACTTTATTTCCTTATCCATTTCAATCCATATACAAGGTTGACATACTACCACACATATATACAACTCTCACCTCAAACTCACTATAATACCACAAAGATCCCTACAATCCATAACACTCCCCTTCTACTCGGAGGATATATAATTATCATGCCCAGTTTGTTACAAATATAATCTACCCTTACTCTAGTCAACTCTTAGTTCAGAAGTCAACTAATTGTTCTTCGGTACGAAAGCTCCTGCCGGATCTTCTTAGGTATAAAGTAGCAATGCATCTCTATATGTTTTGTCCTTTTGTGGAACACGATTGCGAAAAGATGCATGGCATATTGGTTATCACACCACAACTTCATTGGCAATGTAATTTCAAATCCAATTACTTTTAAGAAGTAATGTACCCACGAGAGTTCTTGGGTAGTCTGGCCCATAACGCGATACTCAAATTCCGCACTTAGACCTTATCACAACAATTTGTTTCTTACTTCTCCATGAGACTTAAGTTTCCACCCACACACAAAATAACCCGTGGTAGACTTTATGTCCTCCGGTGAACTAGCCCAACGAGCATGTGTGAAGGCCTCAACCCGTGTATGCCTCTAATTTGTGTACAAGACACCTCTACCAAGTGCGTACTTCACTATCATGATCAAAGCATTCCACCGAGTAACAATAGGATTAGCGATAGATCGGCTTACTATAGTCACCGAAAAAATAATGTTCTCAGAACAAGGTAGTTACAGTTCCGGATCTTTAAACCTATCTCCTTTACCGACTACAAGTTTGACATTCGGATCCGTTTGTGTGTGGTGTCTTGCTTCAAGTAAATTACGGATATACTTTCTTTGTGAAATAAGTATCCCTTTCTTATATCGAGTCCCTTCAATCCCAAGAAAGTATTTCAAAGTAACCAAATCTTTAATTGCAAACTTGATTCAAATGCAAGATTTGAATCAATTCCCTTTATATAACTCCGGGTGAACACAATGTCATCAACATATCCAATCATGAGAATATAAACACTGTGGAAAGAATGTTGTGTTATCACATACACTTCTTAGCAATCGAAAAGCATCACCTCACTAAACCTTTCGAACCAAGCACGGAGAGACTGTTTCAAGCCATACAGAGACTTCACTAGCCTCCACACTTAATCACACTCCCCTTGAGCAACAAACCCAATTGATTGTTCCATGTAAACTTCTTTCGCAAGATCATTGTGAAGAAAAGCATTCTTCGCTTTTCTTCACATCTAACTGATAGATGGGTCAGTTATTAGAGGCTGCCAATGAAATGAGGATTCTAACGGAGGTTAGCTCGGCAAACGGTGGAACATCGTTGTGGAATCAATCCGTACACCGGAGCATATCCTTTAGCTACCAATATGGTTTTCAATCGAGCCACACTCCCATCGGGATTCATTTTGACAACAAACACCCACATGCAACCAATAGCCCTCTTCCCCTCCGGAAGAAAGACCAAATCCCAAGTCTCATTATTTTTAAGAGACTCCATTTCCTCTTCCATTGCAGACTTTCAACCACTATGATAAAGCCTCGGCCACAAATTTGGGAATAACAAAGAATCGAGGGAAGCAATATAAACGCGAGAGGAATTAGATAAATGATTATAAGGGATACGAGAGGCAATCAGATGAGTATAAGTACTTTTACCTTTTCAAAGGGTGATAGAATCAGAATCTAATGACGAGAGATGAGGTACAGGGACTGAATCTAAGGAATGAGAGGCAATCAGATGAGTACAAGTACTTTTACCTTTTCAAAGGGTGATGGAATCAGAATCTAATGACGAGAGATGAGGTTCAGGGACTGAATCTAAGGGAAACTTTCCCTGCAGAGGAATCCATGACATGATCACAAGGACGGCGAATATATACCCATGTGATAGGGGACGAGTTTCGAGAACTATGGAACAAGATAGAATCAAATCCAAAAATGTATAAGTGGGGAACTCATTACGACGACGGAGAAAACCAAAGTTAAGAGGGGACTCAAAGAATGTTACATCAACTGACACTAAATACCGGTATAAATTAGGTGAAGATATCCCTTTTTGTGCAAGGATAACCAAGGAATACACATTGTAGAGATCGATGATCCAACTTAATAACCTTTGATTGAAAATCTTGAACGAAACATGTACACCCAAATATTTTAGGAGATATAGGGAACAAGAATTGAGATGGCCGAAGTACGGAGTAGGAAAATTGTCTTTAAGTACTTATGATGGAAGACAATTAATGAGGAAAGCAGCTGTGTGTACTCTATCTACCCAAACACACTTGAGAACATTCATTTAAAACATCAAAGCACAAGCAACCTCTAGGAGATGACGACTTTTACGCTCGACCACACCATTCTGACAAGGAGTAACCATAGATTTCCATGTTGAAAGTTGAAACATATAGGATGAGAAACGACTAGAGAAATATTCTTTTGCATTGTCCCTCCGCAAATTTTGAGCAAGACATTTAAATTTTGTTTCACTTCAGCACAAAAAGAGGAGAAAATATCAAATAATTCGTCTCTAGATGTTATTAAACATAACCAAGTACTCCTTGAGTAGTCATCGACAAAAGTTACAAAATATATCATACCAGTTCTAGATGGTACAGTACAAGGACCAGATAAAATCTGTATAAACTAGCTCAAATAAAGACGCAACCATATTCGTAACTCTAGGAGAATATGAACTACTACGGTGTTTCCTAAACTCACGTGACTCACAAGTTAAGCTAGTTATAGACTTTTACTTTGAACACAACTTTATTAAAACGGGTAGAGGATGTAGTTGAAAAGGAGACAAGGATCTTTGACAAGTAACATACGCTGCAGCGGATGGATGAGCAGCAACAACTTCATGAAGAACTTACAACCCATCAGATTTTCATTCTCTCTACCAATAATCTCCCAAGTCACCAAATAATTTTTTTTATTAAAGAAATGTCATTGATAAGAGAAGAAGATACAAAATTAGTAGAAAAGGAATCCACCCAAATTAAAATTAAAAAAAAAAAAAATACACCCGAATTACACTATAGCAACTATCCAACTCTAGCCAAATCACCCAAAGTCAAGCCTTGGAAGGCACCAAAACTCCTAACCCAAAGAGAAGACCGCAGAGTGATCTTCTCTCACAACAACGGAAGCAAAAACTCTCGATTTCTAAAGATCCGAGAGAAACGCTCGATCCAAATGTTCCAGAGCAAACCGAACAGGAACGCTACCCTACAACAAAGAAGCATCCGTCGATTGACTGAAACTCAAATGTCTAATCATGCAAAATTCATTCACATCGCGAGGCATAATATAGAGATCGCTCACCCTGCATCTCAAACAGTTTACTCCAAGCCGTTGAGGAATGCATGAACAAATGATCATGAGACTCAGTAGCCCATACACATAACACACATCTGGAAAGATAAATATCTTTGAATACCTGCTCTACCACCATTCATTAGTATTCAAACGACCAAGGACTGCTGATCAAGCAAAGACTTTGTATTTAAACGGAACCTTAGACTTTCAAATGAAATGGTAAAGAGGGAAGTCAAACGGTATATGTGAACGAAGAACTTTAGAGAAAGACATTACAGAAAGAGACCAAGATCTGTCCAAGAATCCAAGTTTGACGATTGGATTGAAGATTCAACGGACCAAAAGAAGACATTGCAGCAATAAATTTGCAACTGACATGAATTCCATATCATTAAGATTTCTCACAAAATGATATTACAAGTCACTTGGCCCCCCTCCCGAATAAGAAAAGAGATTGATTCCCTCTCCAGTGACCCTCCCAAAATCGGACTATGTTCCTAACTCCAACTTCATAACGAACATGAGAAAAGAAGAAATGAAAAATACTAGAATTGAACTTTCAGGAACCGGCATACGTGATGGAAAGACTAACATATGCATCCCACCTATTATGGTTCACACCAATTTTTTTCCGAATAACTCTATGCTATAAAGAATTCTGCTCCAGCGAGAAACGTCGTAACCACTTACCAATCAGCGCAATATTTTTGATAAACAAGTTCTCAAGCCCTAAACCCCCCACTTCCTTAAGCCTACTAACCTTCTTCCAAGCCACCAAATGAGCCTTAATCTCCACTCCAATCCCACACCACAAAAATCGGCACAATACCCCCTCTAATAGCTTTGTCACTCCCGTGAGTAACTTAAATAGAGACATAATTAAAGAGAATACTAGACAAACATGACTCAATAAGAGTAACTCTCCTCCCTAAAGAAAAATAAGTACACTTCCACCCAGCTAGCCTTTTTGATACCTAATAACCGGATCCTAAAACTTATTCGCCTTAAAATTCTCACCTAAAGAAAGTCCAAGGTAGGAAAAGGAACAATTCATAACACAACATCCCAAAAGATTAGCATATGAAAGATGGGAAACAACATTTATGGCTGCTAATTCACACTTTAGTTAAATTGATCTTAACGCAAGATGCAATCTCAATGATTTGAACAACGGTGGGGACATTTGCAAATCTGCCATGATGCTCAGACAAAAATAACATTGTATCATCAGTGTATTGAAGATGAGAAGATGAGAGATCTTCGTGCCGTCATTTCCTACCCTACAACACCCCTCGTCTCACTCCTGATTAGCAACCTACTACGAACATCCACAACTAACGTAAAAAGAAAAGGAGACATTGGATCCCCACGACGAAGTCCTCTTGAGGCACATTACCGCTCCTTAAGCTCCCCATTAACCATAACAGAAAATGATGAAGATGAAAGACACCCTCTGATCCATTTACGCCATGTCAACCCAAAACTTTTCCTTTCCATAACTAGGTCAAGAAAATGCCAATTTACCCGATCGTTCGCCTTCTCAAAATCCAGCTCAAGGATTAACCCTTTCCTACCTCTTCTCCGAAGATCATCTACAACCTCATTAGCCACCAGAGACACATCAATCAATTGACGACCCTTAATAAAATCACATTGAGCTTCAGAGATGGTATCACCCAGTACCTCTCCAAGTCTACCAAAGAGCACCTTTGTTATAATTTTGTAGATGCTAGTGACAAGGCTAATAAGTCGAAAATCCTTAAGCGACCTCTCCTTCTTAGGTATAAGAGTAATGAACGTGGAATTGAAACTCTTGGCACACAACCCCGTTAGCATAGAACTCAGACATCACTCTCAAATGTCACTCTTCACAATGTCCCAACAAGAGTGAAAGAATGCTAGAGTAAACCCATATGGACCGAGTCCTTATCTCCGCTAACTCCGAAATGGCTCAGCTAATCTCACCCTCCTCAAACAGTCTCCTCAACCCCTTTACCTTCTACCGTGAAATGGGACTCCAGTCCAACACCTCAATCATTGGTCGATTAGCATTATCCTCTGAATATAAATTCTTATAAAAATCAAAAATCTCCTTCGCAATAATCCCCACATCACTAACAATAGAGTCATCATCCATCTCAATCTCCTTAATGTACTCACGTCTACGCTTTCTTGTAGTCACACTATGAAACAACTTGAAATTGCAATCCCCTTCCTTAACCCATTTAACTCTATCCTTTAGACGCCAACTTACATCTTCTTTGAACAAAATATCCATGAAAGAAAGAAACACAACATTGTAAGGCTTTTGTAATTTGGATAACTAACATTAGATTAAATAGAAAGTCGGGTAACTATAACACAGATGATAAAGGCAAGGATGTCACTTACACTACCCTTACCCAATATTGTGGAAGAAGCCAAAATAACATCCGTGTAATAGTTCGAGGACTTATGAAGAGATAACATACTGAAATTAGGAATCTAGTTGGCTAACTCATAACCTTTTAGCCGGGCTAAGTACAGAAGTCTTCATAGGGCAACTCAGGAATCAAACTTATCTCCATCTCTGGGCTCTTCTTTCGCTGTTCTGTGAGGAAAGATGCACAAGGTAAGGCTTTCCCCGTAGGGCTTATATACACTCAAAGCCATCTATATTGAAATACTAGAGGCATGTCATATGATCATTGACCCCTGAATCAATGACCCATTGATTACTCGATCCAGATAATATGTAGTGGTACCTGACTTTGCAAGAATGGCTTTGGAAGAAGAAGAAGCCTGTTAAATGTTTTGGAAACGTGCAAACTGAGAATACTCTTCATCATTTACGACGATTGTATTTTGATCCAGTTGAGGAGACTAACTCTTTGCGGCACTATATTAGCAAACCTACCATGTCCCTGCTGATAGTCTTGATATTGTTGTTGTTTGGATAGAGGCTTAGGACATTTAGGTTTCATGAGACCAGGTTCAACGCAATTGTAACATACTCTGGTCCTCCGCGACTTCCCATATTCCTACCACCTCGATAACTACTGCCTTGTGACACTACGCGGATCTCTCAAATGTCTCAGCACCCGATGATATACCACTACTCCAGATTCATTTCCTGATGCGTTTACAACCCTGAAAAACACAAAATCGAGAATCCAAATTCTTGCTCGATAGCAAGTTAGATCGAACTACATCATACTCCATGTCTAGACCAAATATCCATCCAAACATCAAACATCACAAGCTTGTGATTAGCATTCCAGCATTGAAATCCTCTCGTACTCTTGAAGGCATAGTAATAGTCCATGAGTTTCCCCCTCCCCCCCTTTTGACTAGGCATATGAACCTCCATAGATAGGCTATACAACCTGTTCAAATTGCTAGACCCTGAGGACCACTCGTGGAGAAACTCCTACAACTCTATAACTGTCCCACAATGCCGCATAATCAAGATCATTTTCTTGCTGATGCAATTTCCAATCTTAGGTAACATCTCGTGTCATTTTGCAGCCATATCTCCTTGGCCTTCGCATCCTTGGGTCAGTCCTCTCTGAAGAGCCCATACATTTCTATGCTACACAAGTTGATTTACACTAAAAAATGCCACTCCGCAAAATTAGACCCATCCCCTTCATGTGTAACATCAATCAATCTTGATTGAGTTGATATCACTGTCCACCAACACCTTCCACATGTTTTCTTCTTCTGCAATTACTAATTACACCACAGTACAAGCTCAACAAGGTAGTTGATTACCTAAACACCCACGAAATCACCTCCGATGACAAAATGAACATCACATATAGATTGCCCATATAAAATCGAGCTTACCCTGAAAATTTGAAGAACATCGGACCGGTCAAACTTCGACAGCGGCCCTTGGCGGCTCAGACGGCGGTCGTTAAAGTCGGACTCGCCTCTTCTTCCCGAGCACGCACATATCTTCAAATCCTCTATCGGATTTCTTCAATCTCAAGATATCAGTAAATCTTCACCTTAACCCATTAAAAAACCCATATACTCTTTCTCAGCCAAAAAACTAACCTAAACCAGACTTACTTTCTCAACCAAACCTAACCTTGATCGCTCTCTGATACAACGTTGAATTAAGTACCGAGGAAGAACAATAACGTGTTCAGAGATAATCAAAAGAGAGAAATTGAGTCACTATACTTCCTTATCCATTTCAATCCATATAGAAGGTTGACATACATATATATACAACTCTCACCTCAAACTCACAAGGTCGATAGTCTACCATACACATATATACAACTCTCACCTCAAACTCACAATAATACCACAAAGGTTCCTACGATACATAACAGTTGGATTTTAGTGATATATGTTGAATCTTAGTTGATATTTGTTGAATCCAAGTGGTTCGTACGATTTTTAGGTTTTATTTGAACAACTACGTCTATATATATATATATATATATATATATATATATATATATAATAAAACTAATCAAGAACAAAACGAAAACATATAAAACAAAACTTGAATTAATCAAGATTAACTCTAATCAAGATT
>JAOWAN010000005.1:19960879-19972238 GCA_028566635.1 Lobelia cardinalis
AATTGGCCAATTCCAAATCGAGGGACTAAATGTAGAAATCGCTAAAGTTTGAGGGACCATTTATGAAGTTGTCCCTAAAAAAATATCAGACCCTTTAAAACCAAATATTAGACCTTATCATATTGATGTTTAAAATTAATTACCATACTTAATTATCTAAACTTTTAATTGTTACAAAAATAATAAAATAAATTACCAAAAATCTATTTGCTCTGTTCCGAACAAGGAGTTCACCATTGAAAACAAAACTTGCTAATTTCTAGTTTTACTCCATATATTTTTTCATGAATCGTAGTAATACAATCATCTAAAACTTTCTACAATGAGTAAGAAAACTATTATATTTTGATCATCAAAGAAACAATTTGAGGGAAAAAATGAAATATTTTATAGTGAATTTTTTGAATGAAAACTTCTAAAATAGAATAATTAATTTTTACCACAATGCTGAATTTTTTAAATTTTAATTATTTCAATTTACTTATATTCTTAATTATATGAGTTATATTTTGAATTCTTTGAATTATTAACTTATTTTTACTTATCCGAGAATGAAAACAGTAATAATAATAAATTTAATAAGTAATTTTTTTTAATAAATAGAATAATTTAAAGCATAACTCAAATAATTTAAATGATGAATAAAAAAAAGTTAAATTTAAGGGGAAAAAAATCAGTAGTGACTACGCGTATGATTCCCTGGCACAATAAACGAGGGACATTTGCATGTATAAGCCCTCCCTCCCTGAGGCTGAGCTGCTCCACCACCACCCGTGACTTCCAACACATGTGCGGACACACACTAAATTGAGAACAACTAAACAAAAAAAAAAAACCTTGAAGAAGATACCCTAGGTTAAGACAAACAAAACCCTCCTCAATTTCACCCTCTGACACCACCCCCCACAACCCCCCCCCCCCCCAATTATTAAATGGTGTCCAACCCAAAGAAAAAACGATCTTAATAAACACGTACCTGTACGGCTGTTTTGCTAGCTAGCTTTACTGGAAATTTGCTCCTCCAAAAGCTTGGGTTTGAGGGAGAGAAGAGGCTGCCGTGGCTGTTGCTACGGCTGCTGCAGTCTCTCTCTGCTGCGAAAACCCTCCGCTCATGCTTCTCACTATATCACCAACTCCTAGAAAATCCCGAGTCATTCCATCGGACCCTCCAAAGCTTAGGGTACGTGGAGGTTGTGGCTGTTCCACGTTCATTTTTTTTCCGTTATACCCTCCACCGTAGCTGTCCTCCTGTTCATTCACAAGGTACCTGCCATGGCTGATTCCATTTCCAGCTCCGAAAATGGAGGAGGCATTCCCACCACCGGCACTAGCAAGAGAATTCATTAGCTCGTTTAGGTTATTCCCATTATTATCACCACCGAAGACGTTTCCATAGGTAGCGGCGATCCCAGATGGCCCGCCATCGGATTTCATGATCCCACTGGAGGAGGAGGAGTTTCCGTAGCTTCTTAGCAAGTTGGAGGCACTGTTGTTGCTTGTGGTGGACCCCATTTGTGCAGCTTTCTGAAGCAGTGCGGTTGCGGACATGTGAGCGGTCATACTAGGGTTTTGCACCGGGGTGGGGTAGAGAGAAGCAGCTGTGTTGGGGCCAAGCTGATCGCCACCACCACCACCCATTGAGCTGCCGGAAAAGAGACTCGAGCCGCCACCATCGCTTCCGTGGCTGAACTGATTGGTGACCATCATGCTGCTGTTGTTGGTGTTGCTGCTGGTTCCCCCACCCGCAAAAAAACTGAAGTTAAAGAGAGGCGCGCCGGATGGAGAGTTGTTGTTTGCATTGTTTTGGAGGCTGGGAAGGTGAACTAGCCCTTGATATGCCTTGTTGGACAGCAACCCATTTTGATCAGATTCATTTTGTTGATCATCAAACTCTTGGTTTTGTTCGGGCATGAAGAAGCCAGAAGTGGGCATGGTTTGTGTGGGGCGAAACGCGGAACCAATGGACGAACCAATGAGATTTTCGATTTGGCTGGGCCGAGGATTGCCTAGGCGTAGTATATCATTGTTAGACGACGAGTGATTAGGGTCCTGGAGAGAGGAGATCTGGGAAGTCAAGCCTAAGCTCATGTGACTGCTTCCAAACAAGCTGCTCCCAATTGCACCCAAGCTTGGTGGGTGCCTAACCGCACTCTCTTGCGCCAGTGCATCACAGAAAGCCCTGTGAGTAATGAAGCTGTCGCGCCTGCATCAGGAATATACGCATAACATTACACATGTGACGGTGCAAAACTGCAAATGTAGATTCTACTGCAACATTTGATCGAGTAAACTATGTGCATTAGTTTCCATGAAATTTCACCTGGAGGTACCAACTCCTAGGGAATAGAATTCTACAGTTTGTGAACAATTTGAAACTCATGTCAAAAAGATAACAGTCATGAGACATCAATCAAACTGTGCAACAATGGTTCTATTTGCTACAATGACCTCCTCAATGCAAATGGTATCCAAATTGCTAGCTAGGAATTTTAGGACAGGTATAAGTTGGTCAATTTTAATAATACTACCCAAAGCAAACAGGAACTTAAGGTCATATATAATCCTCCGCACCTAACATTGGCGGATGAGTCTCTGAGCGGAGCTTTTCTGCATACAGTAAAACTCGAAATCGAGACTTCCCTTAAGCGAATCTAAATCGCTTACCACTTAGACCAACCCCCGTTGGTTAATAAAAAATTAATAATTAATTAAAATACTTAATTTTAATAGAATTAATTAAATACATACCCATTGTAACTTATTGATTAATTATCCTACAAATAATCATTCAGAAATAGGCTCTTTCAGAAGAACGAACAGAGTGTCTTAAGATCAAATGTATATCGAAACTTAACTATCCTATTTAAATGTGTTCATTTGTCCAATTTTACGATCTTCAAATTATATTCGTTTTGTTAAGAAAATTTGCTAAACGAGGAAACATCGGTGAATAATAAACTTGACAAACAAAAGAACACAGTTATATTCGAGCTAACAGATTACATATTGATTATGAAGAGACATGTATATCAAATTAAAAAAACTAGATTAGGAAACTTACAA
This sequence comes from Lobelia cardinalis, assembly GCA_028566635.1. NCBI lineage: Eukaryota > Viridiplantae > Streptophyta > Magnoliopsida > Asterales > Campanulaceae > Lobelia > Lobelia cardinalis. The sequence continues at coordinate 19,963,943 of JAOWAN010000005.1, forward strand.
TCTAAAACTAACCAATTTTGTTTCACAACAAGTAATCAAATTTTGTATATATACTATTTATGTATGTATATATTTAAACAAAAGCAATTAAAATTTATATGTAATAAACCAATCATGGTTGTATTGGGAGAATACAGATCTAATTACAACTAAAAATTTAAAGTAAAATAAATTTAAAATTAAATTAAATCAAAATTAAACAAAATTAGCAGAGAAAGGGAGAAAAGGTTTATGATAGAAATTTAAAAATAATTGATAAATCAATTGAGAACATGACCAGATATTTGAGGAGTGATTTTAAAGTAAATGGAAGAAAAGGAATTTACAGTTTGATTAGAATTTTCTTTGTTTGAAGGACCAAATGAAACAAAAGAAGGTGATGAAAAAACAAGAAAATTAGAGCTTCCATTAATAAGCCATATATATGGTATTGCAAATTAAACTATCAATTCATGTTTTAAAATATATTAAAAAAAATGTTGTGAAATTAATGGAAGTAATAAATACCATACTTTGGGTAGTCATATGAGCAATCATTTTCGTGAATCCTATCATAATGCTTTTCCTCAGATGGCAAGAACACAGATTGATCAGTTGTGACCACCGTGGAACAGTCCTCTCCATCCCTCCCTCCCTCCTTCCAATAATTGTGTGTGTGTGTGTGAGAGAGAGAGAGAGAGAGAGTAGAGATGGTGGGTCAGTTAGAGAGAGAGGCTAAGATTATCAAGAGAGAAAAGGTATCGCTGCAAGAACACAGAGATGATCACACATGTAGCCAACCCACAACAGAACAAAGGCTGGTAAGGATTGGTTTTAACTTTTACATGGCTATGGCATAACATCACATGAATACAAAGACAGTCGTAAGTAACCCAAAACAAGCTCGGTAGTCCCAAGGGAAAGAGAAAGAGAGACCCCCATGAACACTACTGTTTATTCTTTTGTTTTTGTGTGTGTGACTGTGTTTTTTTCTTGTATTTTAAACCTCTCTTCTTACCATGGCATTTTCTTGCTAGAGTTTCTTCACGTGCTACCATTTTCTCTTACCAACAAAAATCCAAACACAAAGACAACCAAAAATAAATACCCAGAGACTGAGAGAGAGAGAGAGAGAGAGAGAGAGAGAGAGAGAGAGAGAGAAATTAAAGATTCTTTCCTCTCCCCTCTAATTCCATCCTCGGATGGAGTATGGATTAAAACAAACCAATTGAATTAATTAATTAATTAAGGCATAAAAAAATTTTACCTTGAGAAAAGAGTGCCACAATCACATCGGTATTCCCTGGTACCGCAAGTTTTGGAGTGAGCTTTCCAGTCCGATTGCACGGCATACTTCTTGGAGCACTTTTCACACTTGTATTTCTTCTCGCCGTGCTTTCTGGAATAGTGCTTCTTAATTCCGGTGAGGTCGCCCAGGGCGCGAGATGGCTCATGATGGACACAAGTTGGTTCCGGGCAAAGATAAACCTTTCGCTTCACTTCCTTTGTAGTCTTCTGCTTGAGCTTCCAAGGCAAATTGTGTCCTCTTCTGTGGAGTTGTAGGTTTTGTTCCCTTTGGAACCCTTTGTTGCATACCTCGCACACGAACCTGTTTGTTGCCATTAGGGTCTTGGGAGATAGTGCGATTACTTCTGCATCTGGATCTATCATTGAGTGAAAAATTCCAAACCAGAAAACATTAGAAATCTCTTACCATTATTAGAACAAACCCTTATAGTCAAAATTGATAGAGAAAGACCCTTGTGTATTCTTCTTACTTTCAACTTCCAAAACTTAGGGTTTATTTGGTATACCAAATTTTTATTAAATAAAAAAATTAACAACAAAAAATCCCCATTCTTTAAAAAAAAAAAAAAAAAATTGTAAGAACAAGTCAAACTCTTTCATGGGTTTTCAATAAGACAGATTTTTATGAATTAAAATAAATAATCGAGTAAATTTAAATAGGGTATACACTTGCTTGGGTTTCCAGGTTGATTTCTTCGCTTCTTGGGAGGAGCTGGAGCTGGAGCTGCGGACGAAGATGGTGGCGATGAATGCTGCTGTTGTGCCACAGTCATCTGCTTCTCATCTTCTCCCCCTCTCATACCAAAGAACACCGCCGACGAAGAGCCTGCTGCAGCCATCTTCTTCCTCAACAGGTATTGAATCTACAAGGACCAATCCCAAACACATGCAATTATTTGAATCTTTCTTCAAAGTAGCCAAAATCAAGGACCAAGCTTTTGATAGCAGTAATGAACCAAGAAATGAAAAGGGTAGATGTTAAACAAAAGAAATAATCAACCCATGGCTATTTTGAAGCTTTCTTTCTCTCAATTTCTACTAATAGTCTGTAACCTCCACACACACACACACTATTTGCTTTGAATGAAAAATTTTCTTTTTGACACTTCAGTTCTTATATGATTCGGTGTCATGCAGACACACAAACACATAGCCACAGGACATTTAAGTTTTCTTTCTTAACTTTTCCGCCCCTTCTTTTTTTTTTTTCTCAATTGATTCTTTTTATTTTCCTCAAAATGGAAAATGTAATTTCTATGTATGTGAGTGTGTGAGAGAGAAAGGGAGCTAGAGGAGAGAGAGAGAGGGAGAAAGAAGAAGGTGGTGGTGTTGTTATGCAGCACCCACGCACCCTATTGTGTCCATATGCGGCGACGGTTGGGCCCCCTACCTGCTGGCCTTGGGCCTTAACTCTCTCTCTCTCTTCTCTCTCTCTCTCTCTCTCTCTCTCTCTCTCTCTCTCTCTCTCTCATTCTTGTTTCAATTCCCGACAAATATCTCTGCATCACTCTAACCCTGGCCCTTTGCACTAAAGAATTATCATAAGGATTTTATAATAACCAGTCAAATTATTAGAGAAAAGAATAATATTTTTTCAAAGAAATGGGATTCATTTTTAATTTTTTTTTAAGAAAAAGCATATATAAATATAAAGTATTTCTTTCTCAATGGTACTAGAAGACAGGACCGTTTACTGGGAAACTCTTTGTTGAAACCGTTGGCTAAAAATCAAAGCATAATCAGATCATGAGAATTCAGAAAGAGAATGGTAATGGTATTGTTCAGTTACATGCAAATTTCATATGCCTTTTTCGGAAGGTCACATCAACCCATGAGAGGGGTAGTCCGGCCATTTCACATGAAAGTTTGAGCAAAACCAAAGACCTAATCCAACCACTAGGTATAAAAAAATATATTAAAAAACAATTATACTTATATCACACATAAGTTTTTAAGATATACTAAAGTGCTAAAACATGACAACAGGACTGTAATCCTCATGTAATGACAGCCAAATCATGGCCATGCATATTCTAATTCCATCTCTCAATTTCACATTCTATGTCTCCTTATGATGGTTTGGAATTTGAGCTTTTTCTGTAATTCAGTGAATTGATAGTGACTGATCTCTTTTCTAATAAAACTAAGACACCTATAAATGTTGTAGAACTACATGTTCTTCTCAAAGAAGGGACATAGCTATGAATGAGAGGATTATGATGCTATTGGAGGTGATAGAATTTGACATTTGAACCATATATAAAAGTGTTTATTTTCCCACATTAATCTCTTTATTCGATTATAAAGCTCAGTGCATTCTCAATTCATTGATGTAGCTCGTCTATAAATGTTGTATGAATCGTCGACACAGTAGCAAAAAATTTTACTGTGTCCGAAAATTCACCTACACATTATCAAAAAATTTTACTGTATTTAAAAATTCACGAACATAGTACCGAAAGTTTTTTACTCTGTTCAAAATTCAACGATCGAGATTGGTTCCTACGATGTTTAGTTCTCATTTGAGCGGCTATATATATATATATATATATATGTATAAAAATATATTTGCATTGACGTAGTATAAGACACTCCCCTCGTTCTAATTAAAGAAACCACTTTATCGCTTTTAAGAATCAATATAATACAAAACCAGGTCAATTTTTCACACACTTGTTTCAAATATAATTAGGTGTAAACATCAATTTTTATAAGTTACACTGAAGTTATTGTAAATTGTAAAACTTATATTTTGATAAATGAAATATTTGTCTATGGGTTACCCTCAGTTTAAGCTCTAATATTTTCGTGAGCTTGCAGAAGGGCTCTCGTGTTCCAGAAATTGTATATTAGGCTCTAATGTTGCATTATTAATGCTAAAAAGATCTTTTTTACGAAAGCTGTTAAATTCTAACGGAAGTGATAAAGTAAGGACCTAATATGTAATAATTTTCAAAGTTGAGGGCCTAATATTTAATAACTTCTGTTAGAACTTATCAGATTTTGTCAAAAAGACCATTTTTGTAACAAAAACGAAACATTAATATGCAATTTTTACAACCGAAAGATCCATTTTACGAACTCACGAAAAAATTAAGATCTGAAATGAGATTAACCCAATTTTCATATACAGTTTGTCAAAATATGACGAATTTAATGAAAAAGACACTAATAAACTTATTGCAAAGCAAGAAAGGGAGTAAGTTAGTAAGCGTTGATCGAGCATAATTGATGGGGAAAGTAAACTTTGTAAGGAAGTGGACTTGGAAATGCATGTCTGAAAAAATCATATCATACATGTTGGAGATGACAAGAAAAATACAAGCCAAGTACGAAGCCTAAAAAATAAAATCTTATTTTCTTCCTCAAAGTGTAGAAGACGACTAAATATGATTTTGGCACGAGTATTAATTAACACCACCAAAAAAATTCCAATCAAAAAATAAATTCTAAGAAAATAAAAATGAAAACTAATTAATCACGGGGAAGGAACCAAGGGGTGGCTCAGTGGTAGAGTCGAGCTTTACAGTGTGTAAGGTCTCAGGTTCGTTCCCTTCCCATGTCCCCTTGGGATCACACAAAAAAAAAGGGTAAAAAAAAAAAAATTAATCACGGGGAAATTATTAGGTCATGCACTGGTTTTCAAAAAGGTACAAGGGGAAGACTCTGTGTATGTGTGTTTGTGTGTGTGTCAGCTTGCATGTATGGCTCTAAGAGAGCAATTAAGGTTTCGGTTACGTGAGATTTGTCCGTACTCATTTAGACCCAACGACTCGTATTGACGGTCACCTACTGTTAGCTATAGCGTTTAGCTACGTGACAATGGTAGTGGTAATGTGGGGCGATCATGGTAGGTTTGGTTCGATTTTAATCAAAATCGTAATTAAATTAAAAGTTTGGTTTTATCGTTTTTCATAACCGAAATTAACTCGAGAACATGAAAAATCGATTTTTTGAATTTATATTTTTAGGTTCGATTTTTATAAACATTCGATTTTCAAAAAGAAATCATGTAGTTTTAAAATTTTAATAAGTGATAAAACAAATTTATAGAGTAAAGATTTTCAGTCACAAAAAAAATAAATTTTATGATTCAATTTACAAAATTTAACTTAATATAATTCTCTATTATGAAAGTTGAATGAGAAAAAACTGAAAGTAAACGAAAAAGAGTGAAAATTTATATAAATACAATAGTCAATATTATGAAATATAAATAAATTGATAATATAAGTATATATAAGGAATTAACTAAGTAAAAAAAATTAAGTATATGGTAGTAATATTATCTCGGTTCGGTTCAATTTGAAAAGTGTAATAATACGGCTATAACGCAACCAAACCAATATTCTCGTTTTTAATAGTACTAAAAATCAAAATCAAACCAATACATTTGTTTAATTCTTTTTTTCGATCAATTTCATCGATTTGATTCGATTGGTTCAGTTTTATTTTTTATTTTTATTGTCCTAGTAACATGCTTTGCTTTTGCATTTCACAACGCCAAGGACTAAAACATGGACACCAGCATTTTACTAGCTTTCATGATCATGCAGCCATCATCTTTAAATCTTTTCGATCCGTTCAAAATATGTTCCTAAAATTTAAAATTTAAAATATTAGAGTATGTATCCGTTTTTAAATGATGTATGATAGGAAATGAAACACCAAATAAGACAAAAAATTTCAGTTGGTTGTAATCGGACTTGTTTCCTAACGTTCCGCTACCCCCATCGAGCATTTTAGTCAATTAGACTCGACAAGTTCACCAAATATCCGTAAGTGATTATAGTCGCTAAGTGATAAGAGTAATTACACCCCAAACAGGTTCTCACCGATAGTGGCCGCCACTTATAAACCACATAAATTTAAACTCGCGTTATCGGACGGCTACAATCTCAGTAGAAAATTTGATATTTCCTCTTGGCCGTTACAAAGCTTGTAATTGACATTAATTTTCTGGTGTAACAGTTGTTGGGCTGAAAGTGGGCTTTTGTTATAAAACTGATGGACAACCTAGTGGTTATGTGGGCCTAAATTGGGTTCTAATTATTGGACTGTAGTTCGTAAGTCCAAACTAAAAAACCATGTATTCCCCCTTAAATTCGAGAGAGAAATATGTAAAGGGAGGCGCATAAATCGACTTTGGCAAGTCTAACCAAAAAACTCAACAAATACATGCAAAAAGTTATTTCACCCCTTAGAAAAAGGACATGCATTTTAGAGCGAGGAAGGATTAATAAATATAAAATTTTCAAAGGTTTATTCAACACTAAAGGTCCCACCCGATTTCCATGTTCACGTTTTCAAGTTTTTGTAGTTTCTGTCTTTCAATCAGAAACTGTATCGAGTGTTTTAGGCGTTCTCAGTAACGAACGTCATTCAGTGAATAAGAATATTATTATGAATTATGAACATGATACAAATATAATTATATATTTGTCTTTCAATTTCTTTATATAGGCAACGGCTCACAGAGTCGAGAGCATGTTAGAACTACTCATGCCTCATGTCGACTAAATATTTCAATAATGATCACTAGCATATAGATTACAGCATACAGCTTATGTCACATATTCACATGTCAAGAGACATAGATGCATTAGGATCTAACAGTCCTAAACCCATCACTCCTGAAGTATTACCAATAAAAATGTTTCTTGTCCCTTGGCTCTACCCAGGTTCCCATATGCAGGACTCCTAATATTATACAACTTTGAGTCATTTCATTGATGCCTTGACACCATGTCCTCTTGGAGCATCATTTGTATTCTTAAAAGTACGTAGCCGAAGAATTTGACAAACGATTAGCAAACCAACTAGTGACGTTACCGCTCTAGCCCTCACGTACTATACTCCAATGTCAGAATAATAAATAATGACAAAAGGTGACAGCGAGATTGAACGTGGAAACCCCCTTAACATGTCAGAGGAAAAAAACTAAAGGACCAACTTCGAAAATCTTCACTATACTAAAATAGTACAATTTTTGATCCAATTTCTTGAGTAAAAACTTGAGGTGCACTCTATTGTGATGAATATAATAAAATAAGCTTTTTGGAGTGACACTCACTTTACCCAAAAGGGCTCAGACAACTATTGTCTTTTCTCTCAACCAACCCGTCGGTAATTATACTGGAACCGAGAACTATTAGAATATCCCCTAGGATATTTTGTATCATATTTATCTCATTGTATCTTGTGTAATCTTTTGTAATCTTTTGTGATCTCCTAGGATCAGGGATATAGTTAGCTAGGTTGTATATAAACCGCAAAAAGCACTTTGTTGAGAGACAGAGAAAATTGATTACTTTCATGGTATCAGAAGTCCAGCAACTCTTAAAGTAGAACACTAGCTAGCATTCTCACAAACTATCTGATTGTGTTTATTGGAACGTTGTGTTGGTGTGCTGTGAACTTAAGAAACCTTCTCCTTTTATAGGCAGCTCCTTCCAATCTGAAACAAATATGTGAATACGGAAGATTTCCGCACTGCAAAATCTACACCGACTGCGGCACAAACAACTTGGACGGAGGATAAGCTAGACTTTTATTGTGTAAATATGAATTGCACCATAAATGCCTCTCATGAAATTATGATCATGTGGGCTGGACCCATCTCCTTTACTCAAGAATCTCCCCCTCCAACCCATGTGGAAGATTAAGTCTAACTCGAGTAATTCATCCCGATCATCGTGCTGCAAATTAAGTTCCAATTTCTCTCTTGGAATAACCTTTGTCAACATGTCTGATGAATTCTTATCAATGGGGAACTTCTCTATTAGCAGCATCTGATTCTCCATTGCTTCGCGTATATATCCAATGATACCGAATGTCGATGTGCTTTGCCCGATATTGAAACATAGCGTTCTTGCTCAAGAGTATTGCGCTTTGACTATCACAGAAAACTACATACTCATCTTGCTTTAGGTCGGCGAAACACCCTTTTTGGTCCCTAACGTATTAAGTTTTTGTCGTAATAGTCCCTACCTATTTTCTTGCCTTGATT
>JAOWAN010000005.1:19972338-20011541 GCA_028566635.1 Lobelia cardinalis
ACCCATATACAAACAATACACTAAGCCCCCTTGACATAAATGATATACAACCAACTACCTTCCTATTACTCCTAACATGCACCTCCTAATGGACAGCCGTGACTGTGACTAGGCAAACTTGATGGACCGGATTTGTGGACATACTCCCACAGACAACAGGGAAATACTATTTTACCCCCTCGATTGATCCTGAAGTGAGTCCCACAATTGGTCCTTCCTCCAATACAAACGGTAACCCTTATGATCTTGATCTTCCTTTAGCTGTCAAGAAAAGGTGATAGAACATACTCAACTTCCTATTTCTAACTTTGTTTCTTATGATTCCGTACCCCGTTGCATCGTACCTTTGTTTCCACTTTTTTGTCGGTTCCTATTCCTAGTTTTTTTTTTTTTGAGAATCAGGGGTTGCACCTGAATTTTATTGATAACAGAAACATAGAAGACGAGGTGAACAACCAAGCCTTACCTAACAAATCGAGGGGACAAAGGATCCTGAACCTCTAAGAAATTACAAAGATTACTTTCTATAAAAAGAAAAACCATTGCTATCCTGTTCTAGAACTTGAAAAGTTTGGTCCGGCAAACAGTCTTTGGGATTGAACAAACATAGACCTTAATGATAATAAGTAGAATTAGCAAGTCTGATTGCAACCTGATTAGCTTCTCTATATACGGGATGAAAGCTATAATTTTCCCCAAAGAGACACTCTCAACTCAAGGGATGAGGTCCTTGTACTGTACCATCTAACTAAAACTGGTATGAGATAATTTGTAACTTTTTAATGAAATCTAGAGACGAAATATTTGATATTTTCTCCTCTTTCTGTGCTGAAGTCAAAACACAATTTGTCTTGTTCAAAATTTGCGGAGTGACAATGCGAAAGAATATTTCTCTAGTCCTTTCTAATCCTGTATGTCTCAACATGGAATGATTCACTCCGCACCACATATATCCTTTCGGACAAACGATATCTTTTTGAATTTGAAAGTCTCTTTAGCAAGTTGTGAATTATTCCTGAAGATTTTCATTGCTTCTAAGAATTCTTTTCTGGTATATACTATTCCCTCCGCACCACTTGAAGAGGGACACTTTCCTCTTTGCTTTCTCCCACTTGAAGAGGGACAATTCCATTTTGGTCTATCCCACTTGACAATATTCCCCTCCCCTATTTGTGAAGGTTAAACATGGGTCCGTTGCTGAGGGGTGTTTGAGCAAATTTATAGGTTTTCAATTGTTTTCTTATTTTTCGGATTTAGCCGATGTGTCCCTCTTCATGTGGGACGAAGTGGGTAGTTAAAAGTTGTTAAGTTTTGTCCACATTTTACAGAATTCTACTTTCTTCCCCTTTTTAATCGATAATTATGACACTTAAATTTAATAGACTAGTACTTATCAAGAAAAATCATGTGATTATCAGCTATGTCGGCTATGTTAAACAAGAGCCTTCTCAGGAAGGTGGCATTCTTTTGAGGCTAGCTCAACATTTCCCATTTATTTCCAAAATCTTGAGGAAGCCTGAGTTGCAGTCAGATTATTCTCAAGGTTCCAGTTCACCTGAGAGTACATGTGATCAGCAGATTAGTTCCACAGGCTCTGGTGAAAAGCTAAATTCAGTTCCCATGAGTGGTACCAGTGACGGCGTTGGTAGTTACTCTTCAGAGCTCCGATCAATATTGAGCAGCAGTACTGATGGAATAAGTTCCTCTAGGTTCGACCTCTTGATTTGGTTTATTGTAAAATGCACTGAATTGAAGTTGAGATTATGAACATTTGATTTATCTACTATCAGAAATTATGCTAGTAGTGAAGAAAGTGAAGATGAATCTCCGGAAGCAGCTTCTGAATCTTTCAACTTTTACAACCAAAATACTAAAGGTAGATAATGTTACCTATCTGGGTTGTACCATTATAAGGATGATTTGTGCTAATCGTTTTGGATTCTCTTAGATTGGAATATTGTCAGAGATAGAATACTCTTATCATTCCACCCGTAAAGATAGTTGAAATGCATTTTCTAGGACCAAGAATTTTTCAGAGGGAGCCACTGATTGGACGTAATATAGAGTCGGGATATCAGATTGCGCAGGAGTGGGCCAGCGACGACAATAAATCAGGAGCTGCTCAAATGCTTGACAATCTTAGCATCTTTAAGCTTCCAGTTGGTGTAAAAGCTTTAGAAGGCGTGAAATGCGAGTCCAACAGCTCAAACTCTACTCAAAGCCCAGACATAACCAGCAGTGATGATGTGACCAAGGAGCCTCAATTTTCTCTAAGCATGTCATGGGATACATTTACAGATGTTAGTTCTGAAACCCTAACGGACTTCTATGCTAACACATCTGCTGGAGCAAGTGGAGAATATCCTGATGACACTAAGAAGCATGGAGCTCTTTCTGCTCGTGCAGCATCTATGCTGGTGAGCGTCTTTTCAACGTCAATGCTGTAACCTACAACATTTAGGTTGTTTGCTGTATTTGTTTCATTGGGATCCTTTATTTCTGTTTTATATATGAACGAGTATGTTTCTTATGATTGATCGGTTTGACTGGAACTGTTTCTGTTTATGGGTTAGTCTAACATCCTCTCCTCCTGTATGTAGAGTGTGTATTAGAATCTATTGTTTTCTTATTCTTCCCATGCAGTAGTTTTACATGCACTAGCTTCCATTTTGCATTTTCCGTTACACATTTTTGGTTTGTAAAGGGGAAAAATAGTAACAGGAAGATGGCTATTTGAATACAGGAAGAAGGGATCTTTGATTAATCTTGTGTGTGTTTGTGTGTGTAAATTTATCTATATATATATATATATATATATAAATTCAATGTTAGAAGGAGCTAAATTAATAGGTGCAGGAGCTGCCACTAACCTCCCGAAAAGTCGGCAAATATGAAAATAAGAGCCTCTGTTCGTAAAATTTGTGCATTCTTTTTAGCTGTTTGTGCAAAAGGGTCCCAATCGTCGGTCGAAAGCTCCACAACAACGGGTTTTTGAATTTGACTCTTAGCAACGCTGATGTTCGAAGCAAGATGTTCTCTAATTAGTCCCCCTTGGTTTCGGGGTGGACCCTTTCACTCTATTTTATTATATACGCTTAGCGGCAGTTAGGAGGAACACAATTATAGGTCGAGCTTCAATTAAGGGATCTTTGATTAATCTTGTGTGTGTTTGTGTGTGTAAATTTATCTATATATATATATATATATAATATAGTCAAGAATTACGAGTGAAAATTTCTCTGAATTGGCTTCATATTTCATTTCAATTCCAAATCTGTGATATCTGGCTCAGAAGACCTTTGTGGGATTCAAAAGCCTCTTTTCAGAGGTCTTTGATGATTATATGTGACTGCTTCATGGGATAACGAGGATCCGTGTGATACAGCTTAATATAGTTGTTTAAGAAAGCGAATATAATATTTGTAATCTGGAGAATGTGATGTCCCTAGCCACGTTGGGAGTTGGGACTACTATCATTGCTACTGTGGGGGATAGTACCAGGTGGTTCTAGATGGAGTACCTAGTCGAGGGGTCCTTTGTGGAGCAGCGTTACACTCTATTAGTCAAGGATCAATGGAGTATGGAGATGGTTTGAAAATCAAGACATAGCCATGTGGGAGGGTGGGAGCCGATTTGGGAGACTGTTCCTTGGGACTTACTCGTATAGCTCATAATGATGGTAAACTAAAACTGAATTTATGAGTAGTGATCACTGTTTATAGTGAATTACTTGTTCCTGTCAAGGGGATTGGTCAGCAAATCAGTTTGTAACAAGTTTCAAAAGAAGGTTCCTTTGTCTCTCTCCTCTAGCCAATCCTAAGGTCATGATGCTGGGCTTTGATCTCTGTTACAATTCTGAAAACCAGTTGATCCTAGGTGCAAAAATCTCCCTAGCATGAGATCTTTTCTCACTAGACCCCTTGGGGGCTTCAAAGTGAAGATGAGGGGTTCCTTGTGTCCCACTGTGAAAGGGGAAGGCCCTAGGAATCCTAGTTTTAGTTTGTTCGACCTTGAAATTGTCTCAAGTGTCAAGGTGTCTCGCGACAAAGAGTACTACCGAGCATATGCGGAGTACCTCAATCAATGCTTTATGCAGAGGACCTTCTTTCTCTCGTGGAGGAGCATTTAGGTCATTTGGCAACCCTTATGGCATGTCTTGCTTGACATGGAAGCCATATGCAGGTCTCATTCCACAACTACTATTGGGTGAAGTCAGTTATGCTAATGATTGCTCGAATGTTGGAGGTGTTTTGATGTGATCAAGGAGGAAGATTTGCAGGAAGACTGCATCTATGCAATTGATTTATTCTGATTGGAAGGGACATTAGGCTCCTTTTTACTCCAAAAGTTTTACAATAAGCGATGAAACTTCCCGAAAATCGCTTCATTTTTTGGTTCTTAATATGTAATATCCGGCTTAGTCTCTTTAGGATTCAGAAGCTTATTTTTGCATTCCTTTTTTGTGTGAGTTCTTTGTGGGTCAACAATGATCCGTTTAATATAGCTCTTTCCCAAAGAAAATCTAATATACTTTATTGATTCCGGGCAAAGAGTCCACTATTCCATTTTTGGACGCTTCATGCAAAGATTTCAAAATTAACCTATAAATATTCATTTTTTTCTTGAATGTTTTCTTTTGTATTCAATCTATGATACTTTTGCTTCATTTGTTAGATTTTTTTTAAAGTGTAATTTCTAAAAGATATAAAGTGCTAAAAGTACAAAATTAAAAATTTTGGCTTTTAAACATGTCTATTTGCCGATGACGTTGTCCTAATCGATGAAACAAAGAATGGGGTTAATGATAAGTTGGAAAAATGAAGAGAAGCTTTAGAAGTCAAAAGGTTTAAAATAACTAGGTGCAAAACATAGTATATGATTTGCAACTTTAGTGGTAAGAGGAGTATTAATAAAGTGAAAGTTAAGTTAGATGGAGAAGAAATATCTCAAAGGGAAATATTTCGGTATCTAAGATCAATTATTAATAAAAATTGAGAGATTGGAGAGGATGACAATCACAGAATAAAATCAGAACCAAATCGAGTTAGATGAAATGAAAAGAGTGCATCTGGAGTATTACGTGATCGGCGTATACCAATAAAGCTAATCGGAAAACTTTATTAGATAGTTGTTAGGCCTTATTTTATGGGACCGAGTGTTGGGATACTAAGAAGGAACATGCTAACAAGACGAGTGTAGTGGAAGTGCGAATGTGTAGATAGATGTGCGATAAAACTAGAAAAGATAGGATTCGTAATGAATAAATACGAGAAACGGTAAAAGTAGCTGTTATAGTAGAAAAATATGAGAGAGAACCCGCTAAGATGATTTATGATCATGTACAACGTGAGCCCGTTTGCGCTCCAATTAGGAAATAAGATGAATTTTGTCTTAATCAAGCTAGGGGTTGGGGTAGACCAATGTTAACATGGACAATCGATAATATAGAAAGATACGAAAGACTGTGATCTATATGGTGACTTGACATTGAATCGCGTGGAATGGCGAAAAAGGATTCATGCAGCTGACCCTTAGTGATTGGGATTGTGACTTTGTTGTTGTTGGCTTTCAAACATGGACTCTTTCCCGAGAAGAGGGAGTAGTAAACAATCGGAGAATTTAATTTTGCTAGTCACATTTGGACTACCATATTTTTGGGATGAGATCGGTTATGCCAATGACATTATAGGATTTGCTTCAATGTTGGAGGAGCATTGAAGGTAATCAAATGAAGATGTCTTGGAAGATTGCTTACACTGCCAAAGCTTATGATCATGCCTATCCCCTCAAGCCTTTCAAGTGCAGCTGAGTAAATGAAGTTAAAGATGAAGGGCTCACTCAATTATAATGTGCTAGCATTGCATTCTAGTTACTACACACTAGTTTGACAAATCTTATAATGTCGTATTGACAACTATATGAAAGATGCACTAGCAAACGAAAGCGTAACAACAACATAAGATTTCTCTCTCTCTCTCTCTCTCTATATATATATATATATATATATATATATATATATATATATAGATATGCCGCCATTAATAGATTGGTGGAGGTGCATCCATAATATGTACATCAATATGTCGAGGTATTTGTAATTCTTGACACGGCCGTACAGGAGATTCCATACTTTTTGAGAATTATCCCCTCCCTTACACGCAAAGAGTTAACTAATCCATTTAGGACGTTTTATTCAAAGTTTCCACTTTCAAAATTAAGTTACAAACTTGGTTTTTTGCCGAAATTTAATCGTTTATATTCAAAATATGATAGATTTATCATATTTTGTAGAAAAAATTGTAGTTTTAATCTAATTTATAAAAGATATAAAGTGCTAAAATTACAAAATTTAAAGGTTTGACTCTCAAATGTGGACTCTTTGCCCAGAATGGAGGGATCCTACTCTGAAGTCATTTTTGATATCTATGTCACTACTTGATGGAAAGGGGTGCTACTTTCTACCAAGTTCACCATAGACCACAAGTTGAACTACAATCAAGTTGATAAGTATTGCTTTTAGTTTATTTCATAATGTTCACTTGCTTCTGTGGTTAGTTTCTTCATACTCTCTAATTTATATGCAGGAATCTGAGCGAGATTCTCAAAAGAAGTGGAGTCCTGTAGTCGAGATAAATTATAGAGGTGGCATATACATGGGCCGTTGCCAAGGAGGTCTTCCTGAAGGGAAGGTACATAGCATAAAAAAACTGAACTACCCGACCTCAAGTGATTGGGACTAAGGCTTTGTTATTGTTGTTGTCGTTGTGTTTTGTACGGAAGTGATTAATATCCCAATTCTCAATAGGGCCGCCTATCTCTTGGCGATGGAAGTATATATGATGGCATGTGGCGCTCTGGTAAGAGGTCTGGCTTTGGTTCATACAGTTACAGTAATGGGGACATGTTTCGGGGAACATGGAGAGATGATATCATGCATGGCAAGGTATTACAAGTGTTTATTTCTTCAGGCTTGCTTCTAGAGCTTATGAATAAGTTTATTGTCGTTACGGTCTTTAATCTGCTTTATGTTCATACGTAGGTGTTCCATGCTCCGCCTTTCTTATGGTTCTGGTAGCGATTTTAAATGGAAAAGAATAAGCTAAGGGACATAAAACACTGATAATTTACATTTGTTATCTCATTCTCATACAATAAGGCTATATATATGTAAAAATCAGAAGAAACTATATAAGATCCTTTGATGAAGCATGGTCCCCAGCTGCTCGATGAAATTCCTTAATGTGCTGACCATAGCTGCTTTGTAGTTGTAGTTGTATCTGTCAACTCATAACTTTGATTCTACACTAGTCGATACCCTTTGGATGTTGCAAAAGCAGACTTCCTCTAGCGTCCATATACTGTTGAGATGGTAATGTTAAAGGACTCGGAGTTACCTAACAATGTGTGCTTGCTCTGTGTTAATTGGCTCAAAAAATTTCATTCCAACACACCAACATTGAAATTCAAATAGACAACCTGCTGGATAGCAACCTTGCAAACTGAAATAATTCATATTGGCTAATAAAGAAAAGTATGAAAGCTCAGAAATATGGTACTGATGAAACGGTCGTCACAACACACTTGATATCTGCATCGTTGAGTGTTGTGTTGGCCTCTTCTATCCATTGGATCATTTTTATGGCGTCTTTTTGGATGTTAGCTAGGGGGGCCTTTTGAGGAATGTCTTAGGCTTGGGTCACGATGTTAGTTTATCATTGTTTTTTATTTTTAAGTTTTTATGGGTCCCATCATTTTCTCTCTATCTCTCTCTTACTTTTTCACTTTAATCATTACAAAACATCAAATAAAATCAACAAAAATTGACTTCCTGACCCGAACCTTAATAGTTTTCTTTTACTTAGTTGGGACCCTTTGAAATAAGAAATTTTCTCCTGTCCTTGATCATTTCTTAATTTTATCTAATGTTTAGCTCTTATAGAAATGTTTACTAATACAGGGATGGTTGTACTTTTGCACCGGAGATCGATGGTTTGTTAATTTCTGGAAGGGAAAGGCCAATGGTGAAGGGCGCTTCTACTCGAAGAGTGGTGATATCTTTTTTGGCAATTTCAAAAATGGATGGAGAGATGGTCAATTCCTTTGTATTAATGTTGACGGATCAAGGTTTGCATTCATTGCTACTTTACCTTATCTCATATTTCTTCTAATTTAGTAATATAATGTGTCCGTAGTGGATGTTACACAATTTTTATGGAATACATCTTAGAATTAGAGTGGGGAAAGGTGTAGAGAAAAGGCTCGAGGATGAGCGTGGGCTTGGACCGGACCAGTAATTGACATATATTGGAGGTGTCAAAATACAATCGGTGTTAAGTGGAGTTGCCCCTCATGGCTAAGTACAAGTCTGGGTTCATTTATTCAGTAGATGTGGGGTCACAGACTTAGATCACCTTAGAATTAGAATTAGAATGTGGTAAGTAGAAGAGGCCTGAGGATGAGTGTGGGCTTGGATCGGACGATTAATAGACTTACAATACGAAGCATTTTTTGGACTAGCGCTTAGACAATGTAAACATTCCAGGATGCTCTCAGTATATCTTACCTAGGACTATTCATTCCCCTTTAATTGAAAGATGTGGAAAGAACTATAAGAGTAACATGGGGTAAGCTGGTCTTCTTTCGAAGTTTCAGTCACAGCTTACGTACTTGCTGTTGGAGTTTTGGCTGACTCATATGATTTTAGATTAACAGTGGATTTTAGGTGCAACTGATTTCAGCAAAACATATTATTGCGGAAGCTTTAACATAATCGCATCAAACCGCACATGTGGAGATCTTGAATTGTTGAAAGATGGCATCAATATTTGGCTAGCATCTGATTGCTGAAGTACAGAGGTATAATGGACAGCGTGGGACAGCCTACTGGATATCCTAGAGCTGATATAATCCATTGGTCGATTCTTGTTTTAAGTGGGAAGACTAGGGGGATGTAGGTCACATGATTTCCCAGGAAACCACAAAATTTAAGAATGACAACATTCTGATTTTGACCTCTCTTATGTCCACAGTGTATTCATCGTGTAGCCATGGCATAAGAATTAGATATTCATACTAGGGTAGATGGGGAATGCTCATTTTACATATGCAGTCATATCCCATGTGCCAGTATCCAAAATGATCTGTAACCCCTGAGAAGCCAATTTTGTAGTGTCGATGTTTCATAGGAAGACAGAAATGCGTCTACAGGTGGAAGAATACTTGAAAAAGTGATGTGTCCCTTGCATGTTGGAAGGTCTTCTCCCTTTCTATCGGCATAAATGCAACAGCTGGAAGAGTTCGTTTGAAATTTTGAAGTGAACAGTTACCAATTCTTGTGGATATTAGATGCGAGCCATGCTTGACTGTGCAACTGTGAGGGGTTTGTCGCAGCTTGGTTACCTGGTTTATTAATGGGAATTTTGGGTTTTTATTGAATAACTGGGAGTTTTGACTTTTGGGATTTATTTCAAATATTTAATATCGGCGTAAATGCAACAGTTGGAAGAGTTCGTTTGAAATTTTGAAGTGGACAGTTACCAATTCTTGTGGATAGTTAGATGCGAGCCATGCTTGACTGTGCAATTGTGAGGGGTTTGTCGCAGCTTGGTTACCACGTTGGGCTCTGGGCATGTTCTTGAGGGATGGGCTTTCATTGCGGCTATAGTTATTCTTTTCGTATAGATTTCAACCGTTTACTGATTTTTATGATAGAAATCACAATGGTTGAAACCGAAACATTTCGGTTTGTGGGTATATATGTGTCACATACCACTGGTGGCATTAAGTTGGCGGTTATTTTTAAACCACAATTCTTTGCATGCACAAAAAGAATTTCTCTACAAATTCAACATCAGTGTTCTGCCGCTGTGAAAGCATGCCTTGGATCTGCTTCTCCAGAATTTTGGGTGCTCATGTTTTTTACTCCCTCCGTCCACTTGAATAGAAACATTTGACTATGCACAAAAATTAAGAATTTTTTTTTGAGAACATGTTGATTTCCTGAATAGAAACATTTGACTATGCACAAAAATTAAGAATTTTTTTTTGAGAACATGTTGATTTCCTGAAATACCCCTAAACAAGAGGCTCATGTTTCTCATTTAAAAAATGGGAGGGTAAAATTCTCAAGTGGGATGAACCAATAGAGAAATGTTCCGTTTAAGTGGGATATACAATAGAGGAACTTGTCGTTCTTCATGTCGTATGGATGGAGTAGGATTTATATACTTTAAGGGGTTGTTTGTTTGCGCTTAATGGATAGTTAAATCTCCATTTAGCTGAATCATTTAGCTATTAAAGAATTCAGCTCGTTTGGTATATTTTCCTTTTCATATCTGAAAACTTCTTATTATTGCTTATCGTACTAGCTAAACAATCCAAGTTTAAAACATTAAGATGTTCATTTGAAGAATAATGTTTACCATTCTATCCCCTTTAATTTTTCATAAATTCAATCTTATCCCTCTCTAATTTAAAACTTCAATTTTTTTTTTTTGTACTATTATATCTTTGTTTCATTTCAATATATTTTGGTACTATTTGTATCTTTCGTTTAGTTCAATATATTTTTGTACTTTTTTTTTACTTGTTATATCTTTGTTTCGTTATTACTTTTTTTTAATGTTATATATATATTTTGAAATTAGAGAAGAATATGATACTCCGTCCGTTTCATTTTAAGTGTCAATTATTCTATTTTGGAAAGTTTCAAATAAGTGTCCACTTTACTATTTGAAAATAGGACAAGTGATTTATGTCCAAAAATTCCATTTGGACCCACTTTTCATTTAATTATATCCACACTATTTACTTCTCTTAAATATTGTGTAAATGGGTAGGGGACACTTAAATTGAAACGGAGGAAGTATGTAACAGAAAATAAATATAAGAACATGCCCCATTCTAAAAATGATAATTCATTTAATAACCATACAAAAACTTAATTTTCAAAATATAAAACATAATATATATTAAATAATCATTTCCATTTCTAGTATCATTTTTATTTAATTATTTTAAAATAAAAATAATTAAGTAAATAGTGATAATAAATTTAATGTATATGTATATAATAAATACATTACAATTTTTGTTTATCTTATAAGAATTTTATTCAAAATAAGAATATATTCATAGCAATTATAAACAACAAATAAGCTCTGTTATAGGGTTAAAATGGACAAGATATTATTCAGACACAGTAACCAAACAATTTTATGAATTTAGTTTTTGCTTGATGCTGAGTTTTATTTCTTCAGATACATTTTGTATTGAACATTCATCATCTTAAATAAACAAACATCACCTAAACCTTCCATTTTTTGAATTGTAACCTAACAAGTGATTGCTCATCTTTCTTTACCTTTAACGGTTGCATCTATCTGCAGCCACTTAGTGATCAATATTTTGATATAGCCTTCTTGGCTGTAGGTTTCTTGAGATTTGGGATGAAGGAGTGCTCGTAAGCCGTGAGCAGCTGGACAATGATGCTGATGCTGGATAGATCTTTCCTTCAGTCTTGATAGCTGTCCGTTCCATAGCAGCTACTTCATTTGGTAGGAAAGAATCTAAACCTTTCTTTCCCCTGGTAATGCTGTAAAATTCTTGCACATAGATAGGTCCTTCTAGAGTGGTGGGAAAAAAATCTGATCATATTCTAGATCAGTGTTAAACAACTACAAGGAAGAAAAAGGGGGGAAAGAAATGAAAACATCCTTCTACCTTCATTTTCACTTGTGGTGTGAACTTATTGATCTATCACTTCCCTTGGGAGTAACCCATATTGCTTGTAAAATGGTTGTTATATCTGTATTCTGAAAGAAAGAGACTCTCCAGGGGTTTATAGTTCATAAAAAAATCGGTTCCCTTTCTTCATTACGTATTTTCAGTAATCTCTTTTCTGTGTATTGAGGATATGTTTGCATTTGAAGTATATTTGTCCACAAATGTGTGGAACTGCTAGGCAGTAATCACATTAGCGCGGGTTTAGAGAAGCTAACTTTCCTGCTGATAGTTTAGCAATGTATTTAGAGAAGCTAACTTTCCTGCTGATAGTTTATCTAAAGAAGCTCACAATCACAAGAGTAGTAAGTATTACTTTGACCTGGTGTTTTATCTATGGATTGCAGAAATGCTTGCAGCAGTGGTTCTTGAAGATTACACAAAGAAGGTGGTCAAACCAATTACAATGGTAATAAGAATTTTTGTAACAATTTTCCTCAAATTCAAGTACATTCAATAGAATAATTTACAGTACTTTAAAAGTAACTAAAAGAAAAGGCATATACACAAAAAAATGAACCAAGTAAAATTCTAAAAAGTCTAAACTTCCAAAGCCGTGGATTTGCAAATAGGACAAACATTTTTATGCAGCAGCCACTCCTTGATGCAGTTTGCATGGTAACAATGGCCACAGTGAAGAGTCGCAACCGTCTCATCCCCTTCGAACTCGCTCTGACACACGACACATATTTCAACCTGATCATCTTCTTCCTTTTCTTTGCCATGATCAACACGGGCAATAGTGCTCGTTTTCAGATTCTTTGATATAGTTTCTTCGGATAACCCAACATTTACTCGGCCCATTCGTTCTTCCATCTCAAGCAGATCCTCGTAACCGACAATATTAGAGTACTCCGACGACATAACTGCAACTTCATCAACAAAAGCAACTGGAAACGCAGCCGGAGATGCAATACTAGAGTACTCCAACGACAGAACAGCAACTTCATCAACAAAAGCGACATTATGGTTTACAGGAAACGCGGCTGGAGGAGATCCATGATTAACCGGGATGCCGTAAGGCGGAATAATGGTGTTGGGGTAATAATAAGATGGTGGTGCTGGGAATTGGAACGGAGGATAGCGGCCGGAAGATAGAACACTGGGAGCGGAGAACGGGGAGTTGTAGTTATAGTAGTCGATCAACTCGGAGTAAGCTGCGGAAGACATAGCGTAAGGATTAATGGACTGTTGAATCTGGTACGTGAGGGCATGGCTAAAAGCTTCCATTACTACTTTTGTGCTGAGATTTTGGAGAGAAGAGTAGTGCAAGAAAGGGAAATTTGTTTCGGGGTTTGATGAAATGGGTTTAGGCAGTGGATCGAGTATATAAAAGGGTTTTACTCGCTGATACCCAAAAGGAAAAGGATTAATTATAGTTTCCTTTTTCAAGTTTCCGAAACCTAGGAGGAAGAGGAGTTCCAACGGTAGATAATGGAACGGAATCAGTAGTTTCCTTTTTTTTCAATTTAATATTGATGACTAGAAAATGCTCAAAAATTAATTATATATTTTAAGTAATACATTATTTATTTAAAAAAAAAAAGAAAAAATATTTATACAAGAACACAGAGTGAAAAAATAATTAAAAATAATAATTTAATTAAATATTTTTAATTAAATATTTATGAGAAAGTCAGTTACATTTTCTAATTTATTTTAATAAAAAATAACAAATTTTATTGGTTTCAGTGATTATTTTTTATTTCAAACCCACAAAATTGTGGTAGCCTTCTTTCAAGTCCTTCCCTTCCCGTGCGATTAAACTTTTAACGAAATTGAGTGAGAGTGTGAGAAGTCAGTCTTAACCGAAGTCTAATTTATGTCCTTGATTGGAGCTAAAAGATGCTGGAAAATTTTAGAGGGTCCATGCTGCACATTAGAGTCATCACTGCGGATCTTTTCAATTTTTTTGAAATTGAATAGCAGTGTGAATTAATTTATAATATAAATTAGTGAATATGTGGCTTAAAGTTTTTTAATTAAATAAAAATTTAATATAATAAAATGTTAATATCATAAATATTTTTGGTTCACAATTAAATAGGGTTATTAACTTTTTAATCTAAAACACATAATCAAAATGTTAGTTGCATGCAATTTACAAAAATTTGTAGTATAATTGCATCTAATATCGAACGTCAAAAGGATTAAAACACAAATACAATATTGTTAAATCACTCTATACATATCCCTTTGAGTTAATTCGATCTATTTGTATTTATTCTTGATTAGCCCAAATAAACATATTGTATCAATAGAAATATATAGATATGTGCCAAATACATTTACGTAAAAGCACCTGAAATTATAAAAATGGAATCGGTATTAATTTACAGTATTAACAATGTTATGATTCAATTAACAAAAAAATAATAATACCTTAGCATGTCTATTACAAGGATGTGGTGCGTGTATGCAACCGTCTATTGTCTTCCACGCACTCATTTCATGACTACAAATATAATATGTTCAATTTTGTAAGGATTATGCTAAAATACGACATGGAGAAAAATGCACTTATCGTATATTACCTAATTTTTATAGTTAAACTACAATAGAACTTTTGGGTAGACAATTTATTGTAGAGTTTATGTTACTTTCAGAGAAAATAATATTAATATGTTTTTGTAGATGTGCATCTAGAAAGAGCAACATATAACCATCCAAACTGAAAATTGAATTGTGCAAATCAATACCCAAAAATTTGACTGACTACCCTGTGATTTATTAATGTAAGTACGGATCAACAGTTGATCATTTATGGATCTATCAAATGTACCATTCACTTAGAAGCATGAAGACCCTTGTAACCAATGAAATTAAGATTACTTACGTCATCATCAAGTGAATTTGTACAATTATCAAAGTTTCCTATGAAGATCTGCACAACCAAGAGCTAACTGACTGCAATAATCAAGAATTCTTAAGAGAGATCACTCAAAGGCATCAATCATCTCTGCAGCATTCAAGAAGGCAAAACTTAAATAGATTGAGAAATCAGATCTTAATTACTAAGGAGCACATAAGACCATGAAATGATCAGATAGTTGGTTCAATCAGGTCTAGGAAGGTTAGCTTTTGATGATCAACAGCTAAATCATCACTGAAGTCTTAATCTTTCAAATTCTACACTCATCAATATCAAGGACCATCTTCATGCTCCTTATAGCCAAAAGAACTTGATCAAGGAAGTTTTCTCATTCAGTAAATCAACACAACATCCCTGAATTTTGTAGTATATCAAGAAGTTGTTCTAGAATGGTAGTATTGTACCTGATCTGTGCTAGCAATGTTTTTCTACCGTTCTTCAAAATTTGGCTCCAAAGCTTGGGCATTTGAATTTTTTCGCTTGGTAGGCATTAAATGCAAGAGTTGAATGAGCATGATAGGATAATGTGTCTATGATAGCCTTGGGAAGACAGCCTCGTATCAACGACCTGCAAGAGACATGAAGGCTACAAGTGGAATGATTGTTAGCTGGAGACATGATTTATCAACAAAGCTATTTTGCCATTTCTAGCTTACAACGGATAAACTAATCAAGTAGGACGTGGAAAAATATTATCTTGATTGTGATGTCATTGCTTGATGAGCAATCTTAATTCCATCCGTTAGGGCTTGTTTATGACCGTGCAGTCTAGGTTTTGAATTTTCAAAACTTGGTGTGGCCTAGCAATCAACAACCGTCTTCAGCAGCTTCAGTTCCTTTTACGCTTGGCATAAGCAAGTAATATCGTTAGCTATCAACTTCAAAGCTTAAGCTTCCACATTGCAATAGCGATCTTCTAGAATCAGCAACTAGTCTTTTGGATGCTTGAAAGCTTTAAGATTGGTGAGTGGTGACCATTCTTTGTCTTTAGGTACTGTAGAGTGAGCTTAAGATAAACTAGACACTTTTTGAACTAAGGACCCATGAAATAAAACATTCGAAAAGAGGGGTCCAAAGTTTAATATTGAAATTGAATACGCTTAAGCAAATTAAGAATACTTGTCTAACAAGTTAAAATTGTTGATTTAACTTGATCCTAGTTTACTTTTAATGAGGGGGAAGGTGATTCACGTGCGATGTTGTGCTTACAATTTAGAGAAAGTAAGAAATTGTGTTGTATTTTGAATTGGATCTCGTGCAAGAATAGTGAAATTTGAGGAGATGGTTCGTCAATTATCAATTTCACACTTAAAAATTTTGATTCTTGATTAACCTACGAGGTGGAACTCAATCTACAAAATGCTTGAAATAGTTTTGATGTATAAAGCCGCATTTTCACATTTGAAGTTAAAAGAAATGAGTTATACTTGTGCGCCAACTGATATTGGAAAAGGGTGAAAAGTATTAGTGATTTTTTTTTAATGTGACAGAAATATTTTTGGGAACTAATAATCCAACGTCCAATGAAATTTTTTTTCTTCCAATTTTTTTAAAAATTAAGGTGGCATTGAAGGGCTAGTTTGCTAGTACCAGAATATATATATATATATATATATATATATATCAGACATGACAAAGAAAATACTTGAAAAGTATGATAAGTAATGGAATGAGTGTCGTGAAATTTTAAAAATTGCATGTGTTTTGAATCCGCGATATAAGATGAAGCTTATTAAATTTTATTTGTCACTTATTCATGACCATAATGCTTCTTTGGAGATTCAAAATATCTGAAGTTGTTATGATTTTTTGCATGAGTACCAAAGTAAAATTAAAGAGTAAGGGAATGTTTTCCCTCCACAATCTTTCAACAATTTGGGCTTTACTAGTAAATGTGAATGATCTTCTTTCGAGTTTTGATAAATCTTTACGAACTACTTCAAGTCGTATTAATGTGTTATTAAAATCGGGTCACTACTTGAAAGAGATTAATTTGCCTAGAAGTCGAAAGTTTGATGTTTTGACACATTGGAAAACAAATGTCATCAAGTTTTGAATACTCCAAAAGATATTCACATTTCAAGTGTTGCATCGGAGTCGATTTTTGGTACAACTGAAAGGTTGGTTAGTCTACATAGAATAGATTGGCTCCCAATATTTTGAAAGCATTAGAGTGCTTTTAAAATTGGTTACAAAATAAAAATGAAGATAACAATTTGAATTTGCTAATGTTTCCCTATGTTAAGTACATCTTAATTTTTCTTGTATATATATTTAATTTCTTTTATATGTAGAAATTTCATTAAAGTTAAAGGAAGAAAAAAATTAAGCAACTTATCTCGATGATTTTGATCAATGATACTTAATCAAGTAGGACAATTTGTTCTCTCAAGTTATAAGTGACGAGTTATATTCATTATATTATATTTGCTTAAAAAACTGATATTATATCTTACATATTTTTATTCTTATAGGTGATTGAGTATCGGTTTGGAATTTGAAGTTGGATGATGACATTAGAAGAATTTTGGAAAACTTTGATAATTTGGGGATATGTTATTTTTTTTTTAGAATGTAATATTTAATTTCGTTATTTTCACTTAATTAGTTTTAATGTGGTTATATTTTTTTTTCAATGTCTTGAGAGTTGAAATTCGATGTTAATCATGTTATATGAGAGATTAAATTTGATAATAAATTTTGATGTAAATTATTTTATGAGAGTTGAAATTTAAAAGTTTTTTTTTTTTTTTTTGCAAATCTTGTTTTTGATTTGAGAATGTATTTATGGATATGTAATATTTGATATTTAAGTACCATTTATTTGTATTAATTTTAAGTTTAGTTAGATGGCACATTAAATTTCGTTGTCATGGTGTCCTTTTATGTTATTTCATTATACTCCTAATTTCTTGAGATTTTTGTCTAAATTATAAAATATCATATTTTAAGGGTACGATGGGATGAAGGGGTACAAAAATTAACAAGTATGTGGTGGGCCAGATTCGGAATTTAAAAAAAAAAAAATTGGAATAGGTTCAATTTTTAAACATGATTGAAAAAAATAATGTAATAGGATGAATACGGAACACCGGATGCTCCTTACTAGGAGCGCATGTGCACTCCATATAATTTCTACTCTTAATCCGTCCACATTGCCATCCCATGAGGAAGATAAGAGCTCGTAACATTCTATGGACAACATATCCAAAGTCTTGACTTATAACTATTTCGAGCCCTGCTCAAAGTAGCGGTGAAAGTTTAAATAGTTGAAATCGTTAATCGAATCAAATCGAAGAGTTTGACTTAGTTTCGGCCGATGACAATTCGGTTATTGTCGAGAAATTTTTAAATCATCTAATTCGATTCGATTTGATTTACGATTTTCTAACCAAACTGAACCGATATCTAATATATATGTATATTTTTATATATATCCCTCATATTTTCTATATATTATATATACCCTTTTAATTAAGAGTTGTTAGTGTTGAGCTATTTTTTCTTTTTTTTTAAATGTGATGAAGTTATGAATTTTTAAGACTTTAAAATTGTATTGAGTTAAGTATTATCTAACCAAACAATTAAATTGGGCTATTTTTAAAATTTTATTATGAATCTAAAGCTATAATTGTTAAACATATTTTTTTATTTTGATTTTTTTATAAATTTTATGCTATATTTAATATTTTTTTAATTACAAGATTCGTCTTAAACCGACAAATTGAACCAAACTGAACCGCGATTTATCAGTTCTATTCGATTCGGTTTGATTTTCAAATCTTTCGATTCGATTTACGCTTAAAATTTTTAGATAAGGTGTGATTCGACTTGCTATTTATACCTAAACTGAAGCTCAATATATCTTTTTCACTCTGTCAAATTGTTCTGGTAATTACCCAACGCTCGAGATTAACACCCTCCTCCCGCCCCCCAACACCCCACCCCAGAAATTTGTGTTCTAGGATGTTTCTTGAGACTTTACCTTACCCGTACCCTTTTTAAAACTGTTTTCTCGTCTTAATTTCCGAAACAACATTAATTGTACCAACCTAAACTTCAACTGCGCCACAGATCACACTCTTTTCATGATAACTCAGAAATAATACTACTAAATACATACAGTATATCTTTAATTATAGTTCTCATTTGTTGAAAAATGCATTTCTTGGCTCAACCATAAATAATCGATCAACCCACCCCAAGCTAACAGGTCGGAAGTAGTTCAGAAAATGAGAAAGGCATGTACGTAGACGAAAACAGATCAAAAGAGAAAGCAATATCCCTAGCTCTAGCTACTTATATACAGAGTAATATTTGATCACAACCATAGTCGGAAAATGGAAACACATGGCCCCAAGGAAGATGATGCACCCAAGTTGGCGAAAACACGGCAAGTCCACAATTGATCTCTCCTGGCTGGCTGGCTAAACACTCAAAAATCTTCCTGTTGATTTGTTTGCACAAGTGTGTGTGTGTGTGTGTCTGTGTGTGTATGGTTATGAAATTCTCCTTCAGAAAATTTCCTTTCAATGCATGCAAATGCAAGGGTCTCTGGCATATCCTATGTATATAATTGTTGTTATATATATGTGTGATTAGGTTGATGAACAAAGTTGCGATTGTAACCGGTGGCGCACGAGGAATAGGAGCTGCCACAGCAAAGCTATTCGCCGAGAATGGGGCCCACGTTATAGTTGCAGATGTACTGGACGAATTGGGAGCGAGTCTAGCTGAGTCTATCAACGGCTGTTACGTACACTGCGATGTGACGAAGGAAACGGACGTGGAATCAGCTGTGCAGCTAGCTCTATCGTGGAGAGGCAAACTAGACATCATGTTCAACAATGCTGGAATTTCAGGTATAGTAACAAATTAAATTACCGGAAACAAGTTTTCAAGAAAAACTGCACATATTCATCACCCTATTATTGATATGCAGGAGCCGATGGGAGCATAACCAATCTGAAAATGGAAACCGTAGCAGCAGTACTTGCAGTTAACGTGAACGGCATGATCCACGGAATAAAGCATGCTGCACGAGCAATGATAAAGTCCGGAAATGGAGGCGCCATCATATGCACCACGAGCACAGCAGCCATCATGGGAGGCCTAGCATCACACGCTTACACACTGTCAAAAGCGGCTATGCTTGGATTATCTAGGAGTGCAGCCTGCGAGTTAGGAGTGCACAGGATTCGTGTGAACTGCGTCTCACCCCATGGCATCACAACGGAGATGCTTGTGAGCGCCTTCCGCAGGTACCTAGGGGATGTTGGAGCAGAAGAGGTTAGTGGGATGGTGGCCAATAAAGGAGGAAGGTTATTGCCCGGAACATGTGGGAAGGTGGAAGACATTGCAGAAGCTGTTCTGTTTCTAGCTAGTGATGAAGGCGGATACATCACGGGCCATAATCTGGTGGTGGATGGGGGCTACACTGCTGCTTCGACTCAAATGACTCATATCTACCAAGTTTAACTAAGGATCGGTAGTTACAACCTGATTTTCTGGATAAAGATTTGTCATAAACTATACTCCTGGATCAATTCCTATCGGGAAAATCAAATCAATTTTAACATACATTCTTTTACTTTTCTAGTGGAAAATAAACGATTGTTGCGAACTACACTGAGAACCTCTTCCGATCAAAATTGCACGTACGACTGTGACTCTTAGCTAGGACTAGAAGGTACCTAATGCCAAATATGCACTCAATTCCTTGTCAAACCTAGAGTTCCGATACCATGTTAAATAACCAACTCATCTAAAGCTTAAGCTTTGTTAGATAGAGCCACATTGACATGTATATCATCATGCTTTAACATCTCCTCCATGAAATTAACCATCTCCATACCATTTTCCATGCACCAAACATTCATGTTCATTTCATCGCTATCGTAAAATATGTTCTTTCTGTTTGCTGCCAGCATTGATCGATCGATATGGCTATCTCTTATCATCTTGAACTTCGAGAAGCTCCTTCAGTAGGGCTTTATCAAATTCCATTAATTCTTCAACTTTCATCTTCTAGAAGCAATGCAATGAGTTTGTCTCGGGGGAAAGTTTAAACCCACTTTTTATCTTTTAAAGAAATTTTTCTAAGAAACAAGAAAAGGAGAAATGGGTGATTTATGAACACATGCGGTGAAGGAATGGTGAAGATGAGAATTTTTTGGGGTTTAAGTAAGGAGGAGGAAGGCATAGATGTCACCAGGGAGGGATCATGTATAATTCAGCAAAGTTGAAAATAAGTGAGGAAATACTCGTGAGGTTATCA
The DNA here is from genome assembly GCA_028566635.1 of Lobelia cardinalis. Taxonomy (NCBI): domain Eukaryota; kingdom Viridiplantae; phylum Streptophyta; class Magnoliopsida; order Asterales; family Campanulaceae; genus Lobelia; species Lobelia cardinalis. The sequence goes on from JAOWAN010000005.1 coordinate 19,993,269, forward strand.
GTTGGAGTTTGGAAAGTTGTATTTTATGCCTACCATTTGGTTTGAGCGCTGTTATTTAAACGCTCCATTTTTGATAAGTGTACACATTTTTTTTATTTTTAAAAATATCTTAAATATAAATACCATAATACCCTTACTTATACTCTTTTTAACTTAAAAATGTTAAATACACACTCGTATCATTATTTGAAAAAATTTATTCTTTTCTTTTTTCATGATACTTTGCTGATAAATACATTAGGGCAATCTTGATACCAAATGGTCAAACTATTTAAACTTCAATCGCATACTTCAATAGCAGTAATTAACTGAAACAAACATTTGTAATCAACAATAATAAAAGGCTTTGACCATTTGGTAATCTTCAGTTATAGCTGCACTTCACCAGGTCTCATGAGTAATCTGCATGATGGGATGGAGCATCTTCTACCAGATCTACAACACCATCCTTGGTTGAAGCAGTAGGTGATCATCATTTACCTCAAAAGAGTATAAAATCTTTGTAATTAACTGAAATGGCTTGAACTATTTGGTATTAAAATTGCCCTAATATAATTATCAGCAAAAGAAAAGAACTCCTTTCACATAAGTGTGTACTTAACATTTTTAAAGTTAGAAAAAGTGAAAACTTATAATTTTTTATTAATAAGGGTATTATAGTACTTTCATTTCGAATATTTTTAAAAAAATAAATAAAGAGTGTACACTTATCAAAAACGGAGTGTGTAAACCACCCTTTGGTTTTAAGGCGAGGGATTGTTGCTGGGGATAACAATTTTTCAAAATTCGATTCGAATTTTTGGATTATTCGTCCCGAAAATTATATTTTTTTCAAAAAAATTTAAGACTTGACTGGGTTCGAAATGGATTCGAGTCTAAGTTCCGTCCGTATCTAACCCGCCACGTCCAGAATAGTGTTACGTATATTTTTTTTAAGAAAATATGTACATAGTATACATTAAAAAAGGAACATTATTACACTTTGAGTTATTAAATTGAGTTAAAAATATAACTCCAAATATAAAAAAATTAAAATTTGAAAAAAAAATAAATTTTAATGAATTTGACGGGATGAGGCGAGACGGATCCGGAGCTTTGCAATTGTGAGACGGAACAAGTCCGAATCGAAAAGTGAAAAAAGCAGAACAGATCCGATTTTATTGATACCCGTCCTAACTCACCCCGTTGTCATCCCTAATTGTCGCGACGGTAGTCCAATCTACCATTTGGTTTTCGTACAAAAGTGAAAAGTGTTGTTAGATTCATTTGATATTTCAATGAAGAGTGACTTTTAAAATCATAAATAATGAGTAATCTCGTCAATTTTTTTATTGGGACACTTTTAATTTTTTTTTTAAGTATATTCTTAATATAAGTACTATAATACTCCTACTAATAAAAATTTTTAATAACTTCAAAAATCTGGAGCTTGGGGTTCTTGTGGTCAAGCAGCTAATCCAGTTGCACTGCAAATATCGAACCGCCATTGGCATTTCGGCTGAAGCCAAATGGAGATTCACAATCTCCTTTATCGCCGTTCTCGTTGTCCTTATCCTAATAATCTGCTACAGGTTAATCACCTTTATCCACATTTATCCGAATTCTGTGAAAATTTAAAAATTTAAAATCCTAATTTTGGATTTAGTTTTTGACAATACGCGGGAGAGCCATGTACTGAACATGATTTTGACGGCGCTGCACGGCGTATTCATAGTATTCGTGATCGTGGTTGGGTTTTGGAAAGGTGACTGGAAGAACTTCACGGAGCCATTCGACCGGACTAAACCGGGTGGGTTCTTTCTGTTCGGGGGTTCGGGTGTTTTCAACAGAGCTACTCTAGTTTACTTGAGCTATATTGGGTACGAAGCCGTGTCGACGTTCACGGAGGAGGTTAAGGATATCCCTGTCGGAGTTTCGGGTTCGATCTTGGCCGCTTCAATGTCCATACTCCTTCCTTACGATCTGGTAAAAATTTCTTCTATGATGGTCATTTTCACTGTTTTGTCCTTGTATGTGTAGTGGCGGATTATCAAGGTGTTAAAGGCCTTATATCAAATTTTGAAAGGATGAAAAAAAATGAAGGAGAATTATTAATCCAAGAGTGTGTAATTAGTATTTTTAAAATTAAAAGAAATGTGTACATATAATTTTTATTAGTTAACAAGGGTATTATAATACTTGTATTTAATTAATTTATTTTTTTAAAATAATATAAAAAAAGTATAAATTTATAAAAAATAAAGTGTGCAAATAATACCATTCTTTTTATTTAAGAATAAAATAAGTGATTTATATACGTAAATGTTTAATTTAATTATTTTTAAATATTATGCAAATAGGAACAGATACTCGAAGTACAATTAATATTACATGCGCAGATGGAACAGATACTCGAAGTACAGTGCCACATATACAGCTGATTGTACAAGTCCACGCCAAATTGCCATTCCCATCGAAAATTAAACCACCGGCGTGCTGCTTCTGCTGCTGTCAAATTATACACTGCAACACTCAGTTGCATAACCGCTCCAATTCAGTCTTCTCTCTCCTCCTCTCTCTCTCTCTCTAAACCGCGAAATCAAGAAACCAATCATGTCTCCTACTGCTGCTCTACTCTTCCTCCTCATCTCCGTCATTACCGCTGCCGCACCACTCCTTACCATCCCACCATCGCCGTCGTCCAACATCACCACCATCTTCTCCTCCCTAAACTTCCAAACCCTCTCCTCCATCGCCGCCACCTCCCTCCCCAACACCAACACCCCAACCACCATTTTCGCCCCCACGGACTCCTCCCTCCTCGTCTGCCCATCCTGCTCCCTCCCCCAACTCCTCCAAGAACACTCCGTCCCCGGTCTCTACCCACTCCACCTCCTCCAATCCCTCCCCTTCGGCACCAAATTCCAAACCCTCTACCCCAATCACTGCCTCACCCTCACCCGCACCGACGCCGCCTCACCCACTCTCTTCATCAACGGCGTACAAATCACGCGGCCCAACCTCCACACGTCAAGCAACGTCATCATCCACGGACTCCAAGGCTACATTTCCCACCTCTCCCCTCTCTCCTGTCACGTGGAACTCGTGACCCACTCTCTCCTACTCGACTTTTCCCCCGGCGGTATCCAACGCCCGGATATCATTTGCCTTTTGCTGAAAGACGCCGTGTACCGCCTGCGCATCTCCGGCTTCACCCTCCTCTCCCTCTCTATCCGGCAGAACTTCGAGAACCTTCTAAACCTCCAGTCCATGACAATCTTCGCCATAAACGACGCCGAAATTTTCGGCCGCGACGGACACGCGTACGTTCCCGATCTGATGCTGCATTTCGTGCCGAACCGGCGGTTGATGGCCGCCGACTTGATCAATTTGCCGGTGAACACATCGCTGCCGACGCTGCAACCGGACGAGAATGTGATTGTCACCGTCGCCGGCGGGGGTGGGCTGTTGACACCGATGAGGATCAACCATGTCAAGATTACGAGGCCTGATATGGTGTATAACGAAAGGATTGTGGTTCATGGAGTCTCAGCGCCTTTCCCGCGCGTCCGTTTGACTAAGATGGGGTACTTGCCTGATCGGACGGCAGAAGTTGAAGAACAAGATCGTGGGCCCACAGAGAATGTTAAGAGTGACTATATGTGAAATCCAACGGCATGGATTGATCGACTCTTGAGTTCCAATTTTGTAAAGCAAAACTTTCTTTTCCTTACTACGCATACGCTTCATGTACTTTGTGGTACAACTGTTTTAGCTTAGTTTGATGTTGATTACTTGGCACATACTAGATGCGAATTAGAGGGCACTTAATTGTACATGTAATAGTTGCAATGAGATTTTCAATCACATTTCTGTTGAATATCATCCCTTTGTTTAGCTAATTAGGGTTTGTACTATGACTTTCAGACTGTTTATGTCCCTTTGTTTAGCTAATTAGGGCTTTGTAATGTGACTTTCAGACTGTTTTATGTTGTTCAGCTAATTAGGGCTGTAGCCTGTTTTTGCATTGGAGCTTCCGGTGGAAGACGATCTGTAATACGACTCCGATGTACAGTGCTGCTCATCCCTGCGTCGTGGGTAAATCTGCAATCTGGTATAGGAGATTGACAAACTTGAACGAGATCACAATCACTTCTAGCAGAGTGATTGGCCTGAGAACACAATATCACATCCTCACGCATAGTATATATCTATAAAGTAAGTGAATCCTTCTGTTTTCGCCTTCTATGGAGGCATAAACGAGCACTTAAGATAGTGATCAAAAGTACAAGCACCATGGAAAGCGAAAAGGCAAGTCTAACATATTGTAGAAGAGAGAGGGTATTGGTCCCTGATGCCAGCACCATCGGTTGATATACAGAGATGTTGAAGTAGCAAAAAATAATGAAATCTGCTTCATAAGTTATACATATTAGATCACGCCATAGTTTGAAATTAGGAAAGATTGAAATTCAGAGTAAAAATAGTCTCTACAATTTGGTTCAAGAAAAGAACTATACAACAGAGAGAAAATCCAAGTATACAGTGTGTAAACAAGTGTATGTGAACTGATTTTATGAAGGGGTATCTTTCCTTTACCATTTAAGATACAAGTCAACCTACCTGAAAGTAGAATGGTTGATGTACTGGTATTCACAGTAGCTGGTACCCTCGACCTGAAACGGTGATCATCTTTCTGCAAGCCTCTCATGAAGCCGCCTTTGATTTATACATCTTTGCGCAGAAGACATACACCACCATGTTCCCGAAACTGAGTGCTGCCAAAAGCCAGAAGAAATAATCAAGATGGCCTTGGTTTAAGTTATCTGGTATCCAACCAGGCTTCCCACCCTTGGTTGTAATGGATGTCACTACGGTGAGTATGAAAGAGCTCAAGTAATTCCCTAATGAGGTAGTCAAAAGTGAGAGAGCACTGCACAAGCTACGCATGGCATCAGGTGATTGGTCATAAAAGAACTCGAGCTGCCCAATAAATGTAAATACTTCTGCAGCCCCCAACAAGAAATACTGGGGTATTTGCCAGAAGATACTAATTGGTACTGCAACATTTTCATCAACCAAGCCAAGGGATCTTGCAATGTCGAGCCGCTTGATCTCCACCAAGGCAGCAGCAGACATACATAAGACCGACACAAATAGACCAATTCCCATTCTCTGGAGCTCTGAGAACCCCCTACCTTGGCCAGTGAACTTCCTCGCAATAGGGACAAGAAACCTATCATAGACAGGGACCCAGAAGATAACACTGATGACATCAAAAGTGGAGAGAGAGGCTGCAGGTATTTTGAAGGAACCAATACTTGTGTCCATCATCATCCCTTGCTCAACAAACATTGTAGACATTTGGGCATAAACAGCAGAAAAGACAATTCCAGTAGCCCATATAGGAAACATACGGATCAAGATCTTTAGTTCCTCCACCTGTGTTACAGTGCAAAGCCTCCAAGGATTAGAGTAGCTACCAGTACTGTTTTCAGCATCAGACACTACAGCAGCTTTATCGAGGCACCTGCAAATTATAAAAATGGCTGAGAGAGAGAGAGAGAGAGAGAAATAGAGAGATCAACACAAGTTTTAGAAAAAAGTTGAAAACCCCACAGAAAATGTCAGCACAAGATGTGAAGATCAAACTTAAATTGGTTTAAATCTACAATAGCTCAAGTTTTCAGTAGATACCAATTTGGAAGCTGAACTGTTCCAATTGTACACCACTAGCAGCAAATGAAAATTCGAAGATTTTAGTTTGATTTTGCATCTCCTTGATGTTTGTTTCTCTTTCAATATTCAATAGGACCACGAAGGGGGTAGTTAAAAGTATGCAAACCCAAACTATAAGGATAAAGGAAAATTCATTATTACAAGTGGAATTCCATTACAGAAACCTCATAAAAGAAAGGCATTTCGAAAAGTCGAGTTTACAGAAGACTTCTATGTTTCGTAAAAAATCATAACCCCCTCGTCCCAAAGTAAGTGTCCATTTTTGAGTTTTTCCGGAAAGTAGGAAAGCTGACACACAAGCAATATTATTGGTAACTGTACACAATCACCTTAGTGGTCCCATTAGAGCATTGAAGGTGGCCTATGTGATTAGTGGCAGGTGAATTTAGTATCTTCATTAGAAACAGTCACTCAAGGACCATAAAACGAAAAATCCAAAGGGAGTACAGGAAGTGAAGTGACAGTTTGGCAGTATAAAATCAGAGAAGGAAACCAAAGGGTAGCTATTTATTTCAAAGCAATTATAGTGCACTATGCTGGAAAATAGAATGTCCAGAAACCGATTTGCAAGCTCTGTGTTGAGGTTTACTGGGAGGGTAAATGGGATTACTCTTATTTTTATGCAATGAGTTTGTGGCTTACTACTGAGACCTAGACTAGTTTTAATATTACTCCCTCCATTCCAAATTAGTTGAGGTTTAAGGTAAGATTACACAAACCAAGGAATGTATTAAATATACTTAAATTTTCCAATTTTACCCCTTATTTTACAAAGAATGTCTTTTTAAATTCTTCTCACCAACTCTTATCTTGGAATTGAATGCAATGGTAATTTAGGAAAATTGTAAAAAAAAAATAGGCAAAACATCAATTATTTTGGAATAATTTTTGGTTTTCAATAGGTCAACTAATTTGGAATGGAGGGAGTACTACCAAAAGCTATTTCCTAATGCAATATGCAACAGGAAATCTTAGTGATATCACAAATGAAATAAATTCATACCTTCATGCGAGGTTAAGAATCACTACATATTAACTGATAGTTAAGAAATTAACACTCCGAAAATCATTAGCATGTTGACAACTAAATATACCCGTGCCCGTGGGCCCGTGAGATGCATTTTCTTAAAATTAAATTATTATTTGAAAATTTGGGGAAAATATGAAAAGAATCTGGTGGGATGTGACAAGAATTCAAAAAATTAAAACATTAGGGGGGCAAATGTTTAAAAAATTGAGAAAATATACAAAGAATTGAGTGAAATGTGAAAGAATTCAAAAAATTAAAAATTTGAGGGAAAATGTGTAAAATAGAGCAATTGATGTGACATCTAATTGTCAACCGCTCTCTTTTATACTCTAGATTAAGAGCCCATACCCATAGGAAGATTATAGCGAATTTGATAAAGAAAGTACAATAGATAAGAGCTTCGAGCCAAGAAAATTACTTTAGTTCATCCGTATGCCCCAGCTTCCGACTCCCTTCAATTGCTGAGATTTTGTCTGGAGTTTCATACAGGAGATTGCTGTTAGTAGGGACTGCCAAATTCCATTTGCGGCATGATGCAACTAAAACCTGGGACATTCTCGTGATAGGACTTCCCCCTGGTTTCTGAAACCTATAAAGAGATGTTCCTGAAAAGAAACTTGCAATTGCAATGCCCATGAACACCGCAGGAATGCCAAATCCTAGGCCCCATCCATAAGTGTCTTGAGTCCACACTATCAAACTACTTGAGATCAAAGCACCAATGTTGATTGAGAAATAAAACCAATTGAAGAATGATCCCTTCTTCACCCTTTCTCTGGGATCAGTATCGTCAAACTGATCCGCCCCAAAGGATGAAACACATGGTTTGATTCCACCGGTTCCAAGCGCAATCAAATACAGCCCGAGGAAGAATACCGCATACTGCACTGGACTAGCTGAAGGGCAAACTCCATCTACACATTCAGGCGGCTTAAGAAAAGAAACTGATGCTGAGAGAGACAATGTGCACATTCCCTACATACATTGTAAAGGTAATTCATGCTTCAATATGATAGATGACAAAGACAAAGAATGGGAAAAGGAAACTGTTGAAAGCATCAACCACTTGGTACTATATTAAGAACAGTTGATTTACATTATGGTTCCCAGTGACACCACCAAGCCTTACCATGATCTATTTCTAACTTTATTCCAATTAGGTTTCCCCCACAAAAACCTAATATTAGAAAAAGACAAAAGAAAAATGAAACAGAAGAAAGATAATAGCCCCACATAGAGGCACATGAAATATCTCATTATAGTCACTAGGTTAAGAAGCAAGAGAGACTCACAATATATTACCAAGTGAGGCCCTTCTTTAGAATCCCTCAACTAATTTTTGCTTCCAATCAACTTCGTCAACAATGACGAGTTTACATCTATGTTTCACAGGGATTCGCCTATGAGGATCTAATGTAGTCTAGATTCAAGTATCTTATTTGCCAAATTATAATATTTTACACAAAATGCAGTGTAAAACTGCCATGTCCATACCCTTGCATAACATACCCATCACCACGAGGATCAGGTACACATACTATGGCAAATACAAAGATCCAGGTAAAATAGGCTTCAATGGATCAATGTATATGATTAAGCACTAAATACCTTAGGATAGTATGTTGCAAAAAATGTTCCAAGTTTTATTTTAAATAATTGTTTGCTATTTTTTGGGATTATAATACATGTGCTTCTGAGAAGAGAAAGTGCAACTGTGCAAGTTTATTACAGCTTTTTTCCAAAACAGCAATGAGAGGTTCTGCCATTATTAGGATTTTTATCATTTTTTGCAACTTTAGTTTGCAAGAGAAACTAAGTTCTAATGCAGGCGGTAGCGCAAGAGGGCGAGATCGTACTTCGATACATATCGAAGAACAAATTTCGTAGGGTGAAACAACAGGAAACCCCAAATTGAAAAGCAAGTGTTCTCAAAGGAACATGATAAACCAGGAAATTTTATTAATATTCAAGTCTGAAAATCGAAGTCTGATATTGCTGAGTACACCCGAGGTATTTATAGACTACAAAAGACCTGTCAAATCTCCTAATTCATGCACCTAACATTCCAACTTCCAATTTATTAGGGAAAACCAAAAGATAATCTGCTCACCAGGGAAAATGGAATTGTAAAATAGAATGTTCCAGATTTAGATAATAGAGATGCATTTACAAGAATGTTCCATATTGTTCCTGCATCAGGTTCTTTTTCATTATATGACAGAATATGAAACCTATCACACACACTTATAATATATATATATAAGGGCGCGCTCCAATAGGAACTTATTTAGTAGAAAACCGTCGACACAGTAGCGAAAATTTTATTGTGTTCGGGAATTTACCGACACGGTACCCGAAAATTTTTACTGTGTTAGATTGGTTCCTACAGTTCCTACGATATTTAGGTTCTCATTGGAGCGGCTACCTATAAATATATATCTATCTATATATATATATATATATATTCTTTTCACAATGTTAAACTCTCAAATATGTAAGATGCAAGCATGAATGAATAATGTTTCTTAGACTCCTTGAAGTTTATTTTCACGTTTAATCAATTTTCAAAAGATTAATGCTGATAATCAAATATTTGAGATACTGGAAATAAATAAATATGAAATTTTGTGTTCAGTAATTTGTAAGAACATCATACGCTAACTATGAGTATTTTATTACTATTTCCAACACCATCGAAACAGCATTAACCTATTTCTCCTCTTCTAGGATAAACAAAACAGAAGTTTCATCTCACTTTGGGTCAAAAGGCCATTTCACTTAGACCTTAGTGTTTTACCAAATGCTGCAAGTTGGTGTTACTAAACAATAGTAGTGCAGACCAATGCTTGAAGCTTATACTGCTCACTGCCACCTAAAGATTTCATTACACAAGGAAAATAACAAGAATTTAACCACGCACACAACCAACACCAGTATGTTTATGAAGCAGAAAAACAAAGAGAGATGAACAGTATGTCTTATCATTACAATGAAGTAAACTGTGGAGAAGATGGCAATGGTCCAGTATCGTCCCCAGTATGCATCTGCCAACACCGCACCAATAAGGGGAGTGAGGTAGCAAGTTCCCTGCCAAGTCGTAACGTTTCTGGCAGCAGAAACATTTCCTTCGTGTAACTTTTTGGTGAGGTAGCTAACAAGATTAGTAGAAATCCCATAATAAGCTAGACGTTCGCAACACTCGGTCCCTGTTTCATCCCAAAATTGTTAAAGAATCTGATGGTCAAAAGCAGTATATGCATGCAAATGGTTTACCAAGGATGAAGGGGCATGCTCTCCAATTTCCAGTTTTGATCTTCAAAACTGGCCTCCCTTTAATGTCAACTGAACCGTCTCCAGTGAAAATTCCGCTATTGTCACTCTACAGAAAAATTTTAAAGGTGAGCTAAGAGATTAAAGTATGAGAAACATTTTGGTTTTATCTTTAATCAAGTGCCACGTAGCAGAATCTGATAATTTGACACAAAAGAGAATCCTGAAAACATTCACTACAAAAACTTTTAGGGCTTTAAGCAAAGAAGAAGATAATTGTTCAAGAACATTCACTACAAAATCAAGACTTTACAAAAAAGACTCAGTCTGTTCAAGAACCCAAATTCAACGATTGGATTGATGATCCAACGGACGAAAAGAAGACAGCTGTTGCAATAAATTTGCCACCGACATGGATTCCCTATCATTAAGATTCCTCACAAAATGAAAATTCCAAGTTGCATGACCCCCCTCCCGAACAAGAAAATTAGCAATGGGTCCATTATGAATAGTGGAAAGCCGAAACAAGCAAGGAAAACTGATATTGAGAGGAAAGTTCCCTGTCATCCTCCCAAAATCGGACCCGATTCCCAACCCCGACCTCATAACTAACATGAGGATAGAAGAGATGAAAACAACTATAAATAAACTCCCAAGGGTGTGCGTGCGTGGTGGAAAGACTAACGGATGCATCCAACATATTATGGTTCATACCAAACTTACTCCGAATAATTGTATGCCATAAAGAATCATGCTCCAACAAAAATGCAATAACCACTTACCGATCATACCAATGTTTTTGATAACCAAGTTCCCAAGCCCTAAACCCCTCTTCCTTAGGCCTACTAACCTTCTTCAAATCCACCAAATGAGTCTTACTATCCTCCCCGATCCCACACCACAAAAATCGGTGCATTATCCCCTCTAATCGCTCTGTCGCTCCCGTGGTAAACTTAAATAGACAAACATGACTCACTAAGAGTAACTCTCCCCTCAAAAGAAAAATAAGCACCCTTCTACCTAGCCAGCCTTTTTGACACATTTTCAATAACCGGATCCCAAAACTTAGTCACCATAGGATTCCCACCTAAAGAAAATCCAAGAGAAAAAAGGACATTTCATAACCGAACATCCCAAAAGATTAGCATATGAATTCAAAGATGGAGGTTTAACATTTATGCCCGCTAATCCACACTTGGTTAAATTGATCTTAAGACTGCAAAATTTCCATGATCCTCATATAAAAATAACATAATATCATCAGCGAAGATAAGAGACCTTCATGCCGTCATTTCCAACCCTCTACAACACCCCTCGTCTCACTCCTCGTTAGCAACCTACTAAGAACATCCACAACTAACGTAAAAAGAAAAGGAGACATTGGATTCCCTTGGCGAAGTCCTCTTGAGGCACGTAACCACTCCTTAGGCTCCCCATACAGAGAACGAGGAAGATGAAAGACACCCTCTGATCCATTTACGCCATGTAGACCCAAAACCTTTTTTTTTCCATAATTAGATCAAGGAAACACCAATTTACCCAATCATACGCCTTCTCAAAATCCAACTGAAGGATTAACCCTTTCTTACCTCTTCTCTAAAAGATTGTCTGCAACCTCATTAGCGACGAAAGACGCATCAATCAATTGATGACCTTTAACAAAAGCACATTGAGCTTCAGAGATGGTATCCGTATCACCCAATACCTCTCCAAGTCTACGAGAGAGCACCTTCGTTATAATTTTGCAGATGCTAGTAACAAGGCTAATAGGCTGGAAATCCTTAATCTTAAGAGACCTATCATTCTTAGGTATAAGAGTTATGAACGTAAAGTTGATACTCAGCATACCATCCCATTAGCATAGTACCCAGACATCACTCTCAAAATATGACTCTTCACAATGTCCCAACAAGAGTTGAAGAAGGCTAGAATAAACTCATCTGGACCAGGTGCCTTATCTCAAGCTAACTCTGAAATGGCTCGGCAAATCTCACCCTCCTCAAAAGATCTCTCCAACCCCCGCCTTCTCCCTTGAAATGGGACTCCAGTCCAGCCCCTTAATCATTGGTCGGCTAGTGTTATTCTCCGAATATAAATTCTTATAAAATCCATATATCTCCTTCGCAATTATCTCCACATCTCTAACAATAGCGCCATCATCCATCTCGATCTCCTTAATGTACCCACGTCTACGCTTTCCTTTCCTTTAGTCACCCTAAGAAACAACTTGGAATTGCAATCCCCTTCTTTAACCCATTTAACTCTAGCCTTTTGACGCTAACTTACATCTTCTTTGAACAAAATATCCTCGATCTGCCTAGATCGTCTATTCAATTCCTCATGCGACAAACACTTCCCTGATTTCCTCACCTTAGGGCCGTAAACCGACACTAACCCACCACTCTCCAAAACCCCTAACGTTTGCTCTCACCGACAAAGTAAACCTCCCCTGGACAACCTCTAACTTAGATATTAACCGAGTGTCCCAGATAATAAGAATCCCACCCGAAGCCCTATCGACAATAAAAACTCCTATTCCCTAAACCATATGCCCAAATACTCTTTACCAACATGCTACACACCTCCTCCCTCTTAGTCTTTGACGCATCACAATATCGGGATTAGCATTATTCAAAACCTCCAGAACCTTCCTACGGTTCGCACATGAGAGCAATGATATTGACTATTATCTACGAGCCATCTCTAATGAAAAAAGGTGCAGGACAGTAAGCATGGTCATGAGACATTGTAACATTCAAAATAATCAGCACTCTCTTGTTGTGATAACAGGATGAAGTATAATGAGAAGTGTATTTCCTAGTACTAGTTAATTAGTTACCACAATTGTGAAAGTAAATAGGCGGTCACTAGAATCTTGGGGATCTATTATGGTACTGCTCGATGTTAAGAAGTTCTTGTATGAGTACTGATTAGGCATTTATAAAAGTTTCGATATTGTTAGTTAATACAGATTATGTACCAAGGACTTTACCTCCAAATATCATATGTAGCTAGTAATGTAATTCATTTAAAAATCGTGGTTTATCGATCTTCCTAAATAACATAAGATGCAGTAAAGGGAAGTGCTTCCAGCCTTAACTTGGTAACTAACATTGCTAAAGTAAGTTCCCTTGAGGTAAACCCAGAGTAACTCTATCTAGTAACTCGAGAAAATGGGAAATGGCTCTATATTACTTGGCAAATTAAACTCATTTTATGCGTAGACCAGAGTCAACAAGCTACTAACACTCACTTTACCTATGCTACAACATTGCAAAGTCTTGACAATGAAAAAACAATGAGACTGAAAGTGATAAATAGAAAAACGAAAATCAATGACAACTAGCCTAACATTTTTGAAGTTCAAGGAACAATAATGCTGAATGTATTCCCTTAGTTACTGCTTTTTTCCAATGCCATCTGGATAACCTTTGTATTCTGCACTATCTCTCCTCATCAATCACAGCCAATTACTACAGTCACCCTTGTCTAAGAGGCATTTTACTAACCATCAAAAGCATTACTTTCCTAAAAGAACATTTCCATTAATCACAAGAAAAACAAACTCCACTGCAGTAGTATAAGTATTTGAGAGAAGAAATCCCTCAAAAACAATAAAAATCCCAATTATGTCATTGTGGATGTATAAGCCTCTATCACTAGCTTTAGATTCGATTCAAAATGACTCTCAGCCCTCATGAGTGCATTCAGTTTTTATGTTCTCTTTTTCCATTGCATTGCACACACATAATTTTGCTTCCCTTATGAATGTGTTGTTCTTTACACACTGACATTTACTAATATCCATGTCGCAAAGCTAGTCTTAAAGCTATCTACAGAGACTGGTGGACGCAGAGCTTAATGTGGAGGCCACCACCCACGCAAAATTTAAAATTGAAACAAAACAACCCATGTCTTTTATTAATGAAAATACCGATAGTGGTTCGGTTCGGTCCCCCACAGAATGAAATATTTATGGATCCACCATTCTCATACGGAGCTTCCATAATCCATATTACATTCACAAGTACCTGTACGTAATATAATACGTCATAATACCACCATCACCTAATCATTTCTCATCCAGTTTGACGAACAACATCATAAGTATCTCACCCTGTACAAACACTTGAAGCATGATTAATAGATTATTTTAACCATCGGCTATTTCAAAACCTTCAACTCTTAATTCTTGTTATTCTTGTTATATTCCCACTTTTACTGAAGTTACTAACATATAGTCCGTTCATGTTGTGATAGTTCTTCAAAATCAAGATTCTATAACAGCTGAAAAAATGGCATGAAAGGTAAACACACAGACCATTTAACATAGGTGAGAAAGCTGCAAACAAGATCGACTACAGTATGCCAAAACACAAAGGACACTAAAAGTCCGAATATCTAAACACCACACCCATTAAACATAGTAACTGGGACTTCTGCTCCTGTTTTAACTCAGGTTTAGCTTGGCCTGGCATGGCCTTGATAGCCTAGAGTACAGCTTCTCCACTTCGTCTCCCACCTTAAAAGGCTTTCACCTTTGCTCGTACCATTTATGATAGCACCGCAGAAGCAACACACAGCTTTCTCGAAATCCTCAGTTAAAGACTCGTAGGCCACAATGACATCAGCAAAAACAATATGTTTTTAAACAGAAAAAATATGACCCGTCAAGATTCCAACATATATTTCTGTATAAATCCTCAAGTCTCACAATGGTGAATTTGACTGAATCTTTTTGTTTATCTCATACTCAGAACCCTCCTCTCCTCCCTCACCCAAGAAAACCAAACAAGGTTAGGGCGTGAATCCCCGAGATTGACCATACTTCTTCAGCGTATTCTGAACCAAAACATGGAAGCAACTACGCCCTCCCCCCAAGAAACAAAAAGAAAAGAAAAAGGTGAGAAAGAAAAGTAAAAAAGAAAAAGAAAGAAAAGCAAGAGCAAAAGGGAACAAGAGACCAACAGGTCCTCTACAATGCTTAAATAGTCCAGTGTCCAGAGTTCATGGCAACAGAGGCAGAGCATTTGTTCCACTTCAAATTGAAGTTCAAATGTGCATGTCAAAAGGAAACTAAAGAAAAGCCAAAGAGCTCCACTTAGAAAGACGTGACATTGTAAAAAACTAAATCCATGTTTGAATGCACCATTATATGAAAGGGCATGTAAGCATGTCCCAGAGAAAAATTGACTAATGTCATCATACAATACCAAGTTAATACATCTTGAAAGGAAAGGAAACCTAATTCACAATGCTTTGATTTCAACGATCCAAAGCAAAGATGAATTCTAGAAAATATACTGAAACACACCAACATAAATGTGAACACGAAAATACAATGTGGGAAAACAAAATAAGAAGAACTGAACTGACAACAAAAGAAGCAGAACTATAAACAGCAAATTCCAATCACTAAACAGATTCACCAGAACAGCCGTAAAAGCTCTACACAAGATCAAAATAAATCATACTCCCTCCGTCCCGACCCGAGTGTCCTGTTTTGGCTTCGACTTTTTTCTGGTCAACTTGATCAAACTTTGACCAATTTTTATGAGAATTGACTCATTGCTGTGAAATCTTAAAAATTGTTATTAATAGTTTAGTTAATATACTAGCAAAGATGGAAATTTAGAACCTATATCACAATAAATGTATATATATATATGTGTGTGTGTGTGTGTGTGTAAACCCGATGAAAAATTGGAAGTCTGTAAAAATATCCGATAACCCTAAGAGCATCCATCTAACACCATTGACGTTCTGAGCTAACCTCAAGAGTACACAGAGATATTGTCGCATCGTATCCCCTTAATATATACACATATACATGATTTGGTTCACAGACTCTTCTCATTCTTTTTAAACCTAAGAGTAAGTTTAAAAACTCAAAGTGGCATCAATCTGCTCACTTAATCAGGTTATATTTCCTATAGTTATTAGTTTTACTCACCCAATGCTCCAAGTAAGAGATGGAAAATTACTGAGTACGACTGCCGAAGAATGTACTTCACTCGACCAAAAAAAAAAGGTTAACTATAAAAAAAGGCTGCGTCTTATCACTTTGGCTCAAAAAGGGTATCATACTATTTCTTTCTCAAAAAATGTATGCATACTATCATTAAGTCATCAATTTAAACCACACACGACCCAATTTTCTCAAATTTAAAGAAGATATGGGTTGTTTAATATCCAAGATAAATGGATCGGGTGAGTTTAAATTGATTAATTAATGATAGTATGCATCCCTTTTTTGAGGAAGAAATAGTATAATACCCCCTTTTTTATCCAAAGTGATAGTATGCAGCCTTTTTTTATAGTAAACCCAAAAAAAAATCACTTGACTAAATACATCTGAGAAAATGGCACAAGAATTCCAAGAATCTACATTAACAACAAGATGGTCTACTACCAGCATAGTAGTCAAACAATACCCATAAATATGATTAAGCCGGCAGCTCCAATCACTTTCGAAATGACATTATAGCAATACATAAATCATATAAAAACTACTGGAAATAAAAACTCAGTTCCCATAGCACAAAACGGAAATCAATCAACTTTGAATAAAGCAAGAAAATCCTGATCAATACATCAATAGTTTAGCCAATGCAAACTCCTATATACTACTATTACTTATCATCATTTCTTTAGGAAAAGCCAAATGCTTGACAATTATGAATCACTCTCAAATAAAAGTTCCCCAAATTACAAACAATTTATGTTTTCTTATCAGCAACAATTACACAAATTACAATTCACAGTTAAGGAAACCAAATTAACACTAATATTTGCAAAATCCAAGCTAGAAAATTGAAATTCAGGAATCACTGAAAAGATTACCTCAAGGAAACCATTTTCAAGGAGAAATCGATCCTCTTCGTGGCTCCCCATTGCCAACCCCCAAATTCAGAATTTCCTTCACTAATTTATCATCAACAAGAATACAATTTAGATTCTCGAACGAACGAGAGCGTGAAGTACTCGGATAGGAGGAATCTTGCTGTCTCAGAAAACTTTCACTTTATATACTCCGATCTTAAATTGAGTTCCTTTCGGAGTAAATAACGCTCGGCCTAACTTTTGAAATGAACTAGCTTTTACTCAATTTAAATATTGGGTCACGTGGTTATCATAATTTTTTATTTTTAAATGTTTATGAATTTCATCATTTTTTTCTCCGTCTCTCTTTTACTTTTTTTACTTTAATCATTACAAAACATCAAATAAAATCAACAAAAATCGACTTTCTAAATGATATACAAATTGTTATTTACAAAAATTAAGATATGAAATTATAATTTATTTCAGATATGTTATTGTCTAAAAAAATTCATCAAGTAGTACTTCATTCGTGTTTTTTTATTTTTTTGGCAACTTTTTATTTGTATTTATCTCAATTTATTTGGGTCATCTCATATTTTTAGGAGGATTAAATATTGGTTTTCTTAATTTATCCATATATTAGAGAGTTGTTAACATTTTCAATTTCACTGGAATATTATTGTAAAATGGACAATTATAAAAAATTAATTTTTATACATCTGATTTTAATGTATTTATTGATAATTCTTAAACTACATATTTTATCTCGTGATCAAATAAAAAAGACAAAGGGAGTGTATGAATGATGATACTTGAATATATGAATAATGACACTCGATATTGTTGGTAACACTTACAAATTAGTTTTCAGTTAATGTAACAATTAAGAATTCAAAATGTTAAAAAGTTTTGTTTCCTTTTCAATTGTATTTTGTCTATGTTCCTTTAGTAAAATGTTCATTAATTTGAATGATTGAACTTTAAAATAAAAATGAAGCATTAACAATATAGCAAACCATCCCGAATTAAAATAAATATTCGAGTCGCCCCCCTCATGTACCAAACCTGATAGCAAACTCCCCCTCGTGAACCTGCAGAGTGAGTAAGGGAGAAGACTCGGTCACCAATAAAAGGGACGTCATTATAGACACTGATTACAGTGAAAAATAGAGGGAGGGGGTAAAGGAGGATGCTGGATATATGCCTGGAGCAAGAGGTCGTCACAGAGAGCATATGTAATTCAACGATCCAAATTTAAATGACAAATTTGCCCTTAAATTTATTTATTTTAACAAAATTACCCTTATTAACCCTAATATTCTCCCACCTCCTCCTCTCCTCTAACCCATATCCACTCTCCTTCCCGTTCTCTCTCTCTCTCTCTCTCTCTCTCTCTCTCTCTCTCTCTCTCTCTCTCTCTCTCTCTCTCT
>JAOWAN010000005.1:20016894-20038003 GCA_028566635.1 Lobelia cardinalis
TCCTATTGTATTTTGTGAAATTGCACTGAATGCAGTAGCTATATTTCTACTGCATCTTGTTATATGTTATGAATTGTACTTGGATGCAGTACGAAACTCTCTCTTGCTCAAGATTGAAGCTATAAGAGAGATCATGGGAGATTAGTGCCAAGATATTCATCTCATCTATCCTTTCCTTCAAAGAAACTCCTTGGGAGTAGGTAACCTCTCATAGATCTAATGCTTTGTCTTTGAATTTTTTTAATGTAGAAATAGATTTGATAGTCAACATGTAGATCTACTACTATTTCTTGTGATTTTCTCTCATTAGTGTAAAAATTATGTAAGTATTTCTTGAGATCTATTGTTTGGACTTGAATGTGATGGGTCTTGATGTCTCTCTTGAGACTTTATTGTGAGCATGTAATACTTGATTCATGAAATACAATCTCTTCTTTCCATTTATGATTGGTGATTAAATATAAATCTATGTGGTCTTTATTCTTTGAATAAGTGAGAGAGCATGTTTTCCCTAAAGTTTTAAAGTGCTTATCTCACTCTCCTATTATTTCTTAGTAGATCTAAATCTCTACATGTTCAATGATATTTCCTAAAGGGATCTAGAGATGTGGAATATGTGGATGTCCTCTTGGGATCTCCATGGGAGGTCCTCTCCCTTTTAGGAGAATAATTAATGAGAGGCATCAACTCACCATATCATATCTAGAGAATAGGAATGTCTTAAATCTCTTTGTCATTTTCTTTTGAAATTAATGACCAAACTATCACACTCCAAATAGATTTGGCAATATTGCTCTCACTATAATAAAAATCCCATGAACATTTATGTGACCTCCTAGCTCATTTAATAGCTAGGAAGGCATCTTAGGGATGACATGAAAAGTTTACTACCATATCCCCTTTGACTATCCTTGACCTTTGGACCATTATGCCCTCATCCTCTTTGTGTGCAAATGACCATTTTGCCCTTGCTATGTCTAACATGCTTTTCTTTGCAAAAACATGCTTTGTAATTGCTCATTGACATGCTTGCTTTGGCTTGACCTAGGAGTCAAGTTGACCACCCATCACTTTGACCAAACATAACAATTAAATGAAGCTTTGACCAACCTTGATTGACCATAAGAGACCAATGCATGCTAGAATACCATTTAGAGACCTTTAATTAGGGCGAGTTGGGTGATTCGGTTCTTCCCAACTCGTAACTTGGCCCCCGAACCCAAGAATCTCACCAAAACGAAAAGGCTTGTGCTTTTAAAGCCTAAAGAAAAAACGGAGGTGGCGACTCTCATTTTCTCAATAAATGAGTAGTCACGAAAGAGAAGCCCAACACACATCACATACAGTTTCTCGCCAAAGCGCCCGATGACCATTCACGCCTCGAAATCGCGATTAAGGCCAAAACGGGTTTCTCCTAATCCGAGCGCGAGAGGGGGCGCGAGAAACGGGGATTCTCACAACAGGCGACGATATGGCGAGGAGCCAATCAACTCATGGGATGAGATGAAGAGGGTCATACGACGTAGGTTTGTTCTCTCGCATCATGATCGTGAGTTGAAACAAAACCTACAAGGATTAAGGCAAGGTAGTATGTCTATCGAGGAGTAGTATGAGGAGATGGAGACTTCTATTGTCAAATGAAATATTGAGGAGGATGAGGAGACAACCATGGCAAGATTTATGCATGGTTTGGATCGCGAGATCGCTGATTATGTCGAGAGACATCACTATATTGAGGTCGAAGAGATGTTGCATATGGAGATCAAAGTGGAGAAGAAGATCAAGAATAGACGAGCTAAAGTTGCTCCCAGGTTTTCGAACAGTTCATCCAAGTGGAGTACGAGCCCATCTATGTACCCCACAGCCGAAGGTCGCAGCGACCAAGGGAAAGGATAGTGAGCCCAGTGCTCCGATCAAGGCGCCAGCACCATCAACATCGACGCCGACCAAAATACGCGACTTCAAATGTTTTAAGTGTTTTGGGATGGGTCATATAGCCTCGTAGTGTCCCAATCGACGAGTTTTGATTATGGGGGCCAACGGAGAGTACGAGTCTGCAGGCGAGGAGGAGTTCGAGGATATGTCGGCCTTGAGCGAGGATGAATGTAATGAAGAGGAATCATGTGTTTAAGCATTGGTAGTGATGTGAGCTCTTAACACCCAAATAAAGGAAGAGGACATAGTGGCTATCCAGAGAGAGAACATCTTCCATGCTTGATGTCAGGCGCAGAACATGTTGTGCAATCTAATCATTGATAGTGGGAGTTATGTGAATGCAGCGAGCACTTTGATGGTCGAGAAGCTGAATTTGAGGACTCAGAGGTGCCCAAAGCCATATAAGTTGCAATGGCTTAGTGAATGTATTGTCTAGATGTATGGCTATATAAAAGCGAATTGGCAGTGGGAGATTGGGTCTACTTGAAGTTTCAGCCGTACAAGCAAACTTCCATCAACATGCAGAAAAATATCAAACTTTCTTCTAGGTATTATGGACCTTACTAGGTAGTGAACAAGATTGGAAAAGTGGCCTGTAGGCTCCAACTTCCTCCTCCAGCCCTTATACATCTTGTCTTCCACATTTCTTTACTCAAAAAGAAGATTGGAACACACAAGAAGATTTCAGCTGAACTTCGTAGGGTTGGAAAATTCTTCATCTGTCGATAAGAAAATTCACTCCCAGTCAAATTCCCAGGCCTGCCTGCCTATTATTCAGAACAAAACTGAAGTGTTTCTTCCATAAAAGCATAAAAGCAATGAATTACGCTATGTACACTATGAGACGTGCACAAAAGTCTTATTGTCATCATGTGATTCGATTAAAAGTTACTCTGCCGCTAGTAACATTACAACAACTAAAATATGCCAATTAAACTTTTGTGTACTTCGTATAATAAATATTGATAAGTACGCAATATTTTAAGAAACTGAATCCAATTGATAAGTACGCAATATGCGAAATTTTTAATCTCAAATTATTGATATGCCAATTAAACTTTTGCGTATATGTGAATCATGGAAGTTTTTGTATATGTGAATCATGGAATTTTGCTTCTTCTATGATTCAATTAGGAATTTTTATGGTAACAACCACAGTTAGGAGTAACCTACACATTTTATGAACCTTGTGCAGATGTCTGTATGGGATATCTACAGAAGCCCATATAAGTTTTATTGACTTCATAACAATCGCGTCATAAGCTCAGTAGTCTCACTATACGTTCATATGGGATATCCGTCTTCATTAGTCCAAAAACACAGTTAGGAGTAACCTACACATATTATGCATAGTATGCCAGTGGTTTTGCTTCTTTCATGATTCAATTAGAAATATTATAACTATTAGTCCATAGTGTTAAACTATACTATTTAGAGCCATCCCCAGTAACACGGTTAGGAGACATATCTACAGAAAAAGTTCTAGATAGAATAGGAGGCATATCTACGGACATTAACTGTTCTAAATTATATATCTACGGACATTAATTTCAAATTCATATATTTTATCACAGATTATCAAAGATGGGCTTCAGATATGTGTGTGTATTTATTTCACCTAGCAATAATCCTATATTTCTTTACTTTTACGTAATAACTGTAAAAGTAAAGGTTTACATATATATGTGTGTGTGTGTGTGTGTATTTATTTCATCATCCAAGTAATCGAAGGCAACAGAGCATGCTTGCGTCGGCGGGCATGCTCTGTTGCCTTCGGTTTTATTAAAAATGAACGAACGTAAGACGTTCGCGGGCATGTTGGCTGGGCCGTGCGGCTGCACGGGTGGGCAGATGTGGTCGCACTTGGATGCAAGCTGCCTAACGGCGGGTTGTTTCGAGTAAATTCAACGTGGTCGTCCGCTTGTGCATGCTTGCGTCGGCGGGCATGCTCTGTTGTAATTGCGCATAACGCTTTTGGATAAGCTATCCCAAACAAGCTATTGTTTGGGATAGCCAATCATAGATTATTGTTTGGGATATTCTATGTAATTGCACATAACATAGATTATTGCAACTTATATTATCGACATATCATATAAGTTGTATTATAGATAAAACCGAAGTGTGTTGTGTTATGTGGTTGTTACCGTAAAAAGATAATACAACTTGATAAATAGATGCAAAACCTAACAAATTTATGTTAGGTTTTGTCACAATAAAACCTTCATTTTAGGTTTGTTTATCAAACAAGGGTTGGCTTAGGGCACAAGGTTCATAAGGTTCTCTGTATAACCACTGGCATATTATGGACCAATTAGAAATATTATAACTATTAGTCCATAGTATGCCAGTAACTTAAAATTTAGAATCATAAGCTATCTGAAACCTATAGTGTGTTACACATTAACAAATATAGTGTATTTTAATTACGAATATATATTTTATTATTTAAAATTTAGAATCATTTTTTAAACGATTATAATGAGTTTTTAAAAAGATGAGACAGAAAATTCGAACTCCGTAAAATATAACTTTAAACAATAACACTATGCTAAAATTTAAAATTTTAAAATCATCTTTTAAGCGGTTGATATGTAATTCTAAAAAGATCACATGAAAGTGACATATCATTCGACAAATAAAATCTCAACTCTGAAATTTATCTACCATATCGATAAATTTTACAAAAGTGTAACACACTATAGGTGTTCATTTTTCTTTTTGAAAAATCATCTAGTAATCGATCACCACACTTTGAACGCCCATTGTAGACAAATTACTCTTGCAAGTCAAAATAAGATAAAAAAAACACTCTTGGCACATGAAGCTGGAATTCTTCATGAAACACCAATGGCATATGACATGAATCCTTCAGACTCACCAAAAAAAAAAAAAAAATGAAATCCTTCAGAAATCAGGCTCTACTCAAAGCTTCCAATTATATAATTGAAGTTATAATAATACTAGTTATGAATTAGCTTTTGCACCTAAATGTAGTACAACAAGAGGTCATTCATTCTACTTGACCCTAATGAGAGAAGATGAGGACCCTGTACTTGCTAAGGAATCAAGCATTCCTCAAAAAGAGAAGAATACAAATGCCTCAATGGATGGAAACATAGGTGGGGGCCTTTATCCCAATAACAATCTGGACAATATTTCTCCCATGGTTTTATCAGACATGTCACCTTCATTATCCATTTCCATGCCAGACTCGAGCACAACAGCATCCAACACAAGTTTCCTCTTTGCAATCTCATACACGTTCTCATCGACCGTTTCTTTTGTCACCAACCTTAAACAATGTTCATAAATTGAGTCTCAAAACTTGTATATATGAGAGAGAGAGAGAGAGAGAGAGAGAGAGAGAGAGAGAGAGAGAGAGAGAGAGACCTGTATATAGTAACAGGTTTTGTTTGGCCAATGCGATGACAGCGATCTTCAGCTTGACGGTCAACTTGTGGATTGAAATCCATGTCGTGTATGACAACCGTATCAGCTCCAGTCAGGTTCAAACCTTGGCCTCCAGCCCTTGTCGACAACAAGCATGCGAATATTGAAGTATCATTATTGAACGTATCTACAATTGTTTGTCTTTCCGTTACCTGCGTACTAACATCCCAGGAAAATAAGCAATCCACTAATCCCAAATATCAATGGTCGTATATATGCAATTGAAAAAAATATCATCTCAAATTTGGTCATCATGATTACTTATACCACAAACAAATTAGCGTTTTAACAAATGCTACAAAGAGAAAAACAATGAAGATATGCCATGACCACGATTGTATAACTATGAATATATTGATGCATAAAATGATCACAACTACATAAGGGAATAATTAAAGATTTTGAGAAGCTTTGTGAAGTTTCATCTTCTATTCCAACAATATAATAGCTATTGTGCCCGATTTCGTGTCTGAATTTTGCTGCCATCCCCGGCAAGGTACGGTTCTCCAGGGAATCTCCAATGGTGGTTGCCGGAGCCTTCATCACCAGAGGAGTTGCATTTATCATAAAAAAAAATAATAATAATAACGTAAATAGCAGAAATATATGAAATCTTCTCATATTCAGAGCAATTTTTGACAGTCTATTCGTCTGTTCCAGCGACCCTGGAGTCGTAATGAGATGCGGCTGAAATTAATTTTTACAACATATTCATTGGTTGCTGGTTGGAATTTAGAATAGCAGAAACTAATTCATGATACTCATTTGCCAACATTAGCGCTATAATCACCATCATTTGCAGCTCTCAATCAAAGATGGAAGACATAGGTAGATACTGACTGGAAGAGGTAACTGACAAAAGCTCAATGATGCTTAAAGTGGGTGACATAATGGTAGTTTTAGAAAAAGATAAAATAGGGACAGTGCTAAATACCACCAACTAGTGTATTAGTTTATCCCATTAGACACATACACACATAAGTCCAAGCAAAAAAATTGTACAGACAACATTTATATCAAAGATATCCGTGTTTTTATATTGGATCCAATAACAATATTACAATATAAAATTTTGATACAATAAATAAGTAGTAATCCCCGAAAATAGTCCGCAAATAGCCATCAAGATTTCAGGAAAAAAGATTTAGTCACCAGTTATAGGCATCACTCAACAGATTTAATTCAAGAAGTCCTACGCAGCAGCAATAGCAGACCAAACACGTTTGTATCTTAATCTTTTTTTTTTGGTTGAGGCATATACTGGTATACAGAGGAAAGGGAAGGTTAAGACAGTCCTAAGAATGATAAGTCTACTCAAAGACTGTTTTCTCTATAAAAAAAATCTAATTATAATCCAACTATCCAAATGATCACATGTTTTTTTTAAGGTTGGAGGGGATATAGGCCTAACCCCAACCCTAAATATTTTTGTAATTAATTAGGTCTTACAAATCATAGGGATGGCTTAAATCCCAAAGCAAGTGGAGGGAGATATCTTCAACAAGATAATAGTTTCTCCCCATTTTCTCTGACGGGACTTGAACCCCTAACCTCCCGTTAGGGAAGACGAGGAAATACCATTTGAGCTAAAGCTCTTTGGTTCCAAATGATCACACGTAACTACTCATAACGATACCATATTATTAGCTAGAAAGTTGGAGTACTACGCTGTAGAAGTTAAGGAAGTAGAAACAATACCTGCCATCAAGACGTCTATAAGTAACACCAATTACATCTAAAGCCCACTCTAATATATCAAGCATTGAAGTCCATTGACTAAAAATAAGTACTCGATGTCCACCTTGCATAAGTGATGGGAGCAATCTAGCCAATGCCTACACCAATAACAACAGTGCCTCAAACGTCATGTTGTAAAAACAAGAGTAAAGTGCACCATTCGTCCCTGTACTATATTGTGAATGCAGCAGACATCCGTGAAACAGAAAACCCTATTTTTTCATCCTTTTAGCTAGTGACGGCCGAACAGAGTCCCTCCTTCCAATTTCTAACAAAACGTACAAGTTTTCTTTGTCTTGCGCTTGTCTCTTGCAAATACTCAAGGGCAACATGGTCATTTAAGGTCAATCTCTTTCATTCACATCCCTATTATCAAATATACCCTTTTAACATATTTTTTCATTCAAAAGAATTTTTTTAAACAAACAATTAAATTATTAAACAAAGAGGAATTAATACCAAATTTTATTTGAAATTAAATAACAAATTAATATAATTAATATCAAATTTTAAAATACAAATATTTGTTGAAACACATTGTATCATTTGTTGTTTTAGTTTAATCTCGGATTTAAAAAATACCCTTTTATAAATTGTAACAAGACAGTAAATTGTCGACAAGTTAATTCATGAGAGTCTAGTTCTTTTAACAATTTTGAAATGAAAGACCTAGTTCTCAAAAGAGAAAAAGGAGAAAAGGGAAAAGAAGGGTAAGACTGCCCCATCCACCCACTTTTTCTTCTTCTTTTCTTCCCAGCCAATTGTGCATCCGACCTCCCACTCTCCATGCTTGCCTGCTTTCTCACTAACCCTCCTTCCACCTTCCTTTTTCTCTCTTTTCTTTACTCTAAGCTTTCTGCCTTCAGTTCTCTCATGCCGATTCGCCATCGCCACCAGTTTCCTTGTTCCCATCGCCACAATCTCCTTCATCCTTATCAGCCATTGGCAATAGCCTCCTTCCCACCCTATGTTATCAGCCCATCATTCGAACCAACCTCGATAAATTACCTCCGAATCTCCAATTCCCTGATGTGTCTCGTTGATCAATTCGATCTAAAAACACCAAAACCCGACTTTGAATGTGGTAAATACATCCAGTAAAAAGAAAAGAAACCCCCAAAAAGTGTTGACCATACAATTGTAGTGAGGTCGCCGGCCAACATGGAACCGAAAAGTCACCGGTATAGTATTCGGTACCATGGCCGGCGGGATTAACGTTGAGGTGGAAGGTGTGCGATCTGGACGGAGAGAGAGTGATGGCATATGTAAGTGGTAGCTGGAGGTTGCATACGGTGCTGAGTGGTGGTGATGGAGGCAGTTGAAGAGGGGGGGGGGGGAGTGAAGGAGCTAGTGGCCAATTAGACCTGTGTAGCGGGAAAGGAATAGAAAGAGGGTGTGTGTTTTTATGTGACTTAGGTGGGGAGGGGGTGGGGATATCAGGTTTATGAGTGTGAACATTATTACTTCTATAACTTAATTGGATATTAAATAAGGTAATAATTTAGCTCTTAGGTGTAGTCGTTTATAGTTTTAAACTGATAATGCATAAATTTTTTTATCAATTAAATCCATAGTAATTAGATATAATTAAGCTAATTTATATTACATTTACTTTTGAACAAATTGGTTATAAAATAGATTAAATCTTTACTAAGAAGGTGTAGAATAATCTACTGGAGTAGTTTATAGTTAAGCTAATAATGAGTAAATATATTAAATACATTATAAAAAGTTATAATTTTGTATAAGTCTTCTTACTCCTGTATTTATGTTAATGCACTTCCCAATGATACGTAAACAAGGTATTTCGGGTCCTAAATATTAAAATTATTTAATATATTTTACTATCTATTTTAAATATTTGTGCCATATGTACCTGTACTCCTTTTGATATGGATAGACGAAAATACCCTGGACGAATTGCACTTAGTAGGCACATAGTTTAGATAAGATAGACTTAGCAAGAAGAATGGATGGAGGAACAATTTGTACCGCTGTCAACTAACCACAGGGATGAAAAAAATGGGGTTTTCTGGCACAAGGATGTCTAGTGCATTTGCAATACAGGACAGGGACGATTGATGCAGTTTACCCTAAAAACAAGTTACTAATTTAGTCTACTTAAAGAAATTGCAGATTAGGCTATACCCGACACTTGGCCGAAACCATAACTTCTTCGTCTGAAAGGATTCCCTTCACATTCATCTCTCCATGATACAGTAAAAGCTGAAACAAAGAAATATTTATCAATACTAATACAAGACAAATAGACCTTTCATTGTTGAACAATCCAGAACACTAGGAATGTTAAAACAAGGAAAACCCTGCTGTGCTAACAGTATTTACCATGATTATTCAGCAGGCCCTGTATTGGACTATTGGTGATCATGATTGATGTATTGCAGGAGATGACATCTGTTAACATACAATATGATGCACTGAAAGGTGGAACTACATTACATGTGCCTTTAGAAAACAACAATTTGTTATTTTTATAAATATGATTTATATTGCAAAAAAAAAAAAAAAAAAAAAAAACGACCCCCGGGCCGCACCAGTCGAAGTAATAATAAGTTCTATTATCAATTGTTGTTAATTGATTACATTTCTGATATTCACTGCTGCTGAAAATGCAGCCTTCAAGTTAAAGCTCTCAGCTCACTCATGATCTTATTTATTTATTTATTTTCTGATGGAATGCCAAAATCTTAAAAATGTCTTGTCCATGAAATCAATTACAGTACAAGTTACACAATAATTTTGCACTCAAGTACAATGAAAATCATAGATAGAGTCCAAATTATAAAACTTTACCACTTGATATTGCAGGCAAGCCACGTTTCAAACGGAATGGACTGAACCGATGCAGTAGAAGCCTATTTGAGACTCTTTATGAACGAAAAATCAAATATAAAATGAAACTACTTTTCTTCAATCTGAATCTTACCAGTGGAAAGTTCAAGAATGTTCTCACCAGTGGCCTTATCTAACATCATTTCTTTAAGTTTGATAGAACGCACAAAGCATATATTAAGTTGCATTTCTTGAACAGGGCAGCTCTTTTTAACAGCTAGTCTAGTGCTTAAATTAATGTAATTAGGTGCAAGATTTTTATCATTATGTTTATCTCGACCACTTGACCTATTTATTTATTTATATTTACCAACTCGACAGACAGCATTCCCTTCATTGACGTTAACCCTATATGTGAAAGAGTTTATTCAACCTCATTGAGCAGCTCTGAAAAATATTGGAACTAACTTGAAATGCAAGACACGTCCAGGTGGAGGCCCACTGCTTGGTGTCATAATTTTCCACTATACACTTGAGGGTGTGGGATAAAGTAGGAACATCAACCAACGACAAAATTTGAACTTGACTTCTCATGTTTTCCTCAATTATTTAATTAAATATGAACACAATGTACAGCTGAAGGTATTCACATAATAGAATATCTCGATTACCTTGACTCCTTATTTACGATTATAGGTGTCACGAGCAACACTTCTATCTAAATTGTTCATCCCGTTTCATACACAATAAGGCATAGAGTTTGTTGCTAAAGCCAGGATATGTCATCTTATATACATATTTTGCTGAAAACAGATCCATGCTGAGATTTTTCCAAACTTGTTAATGCTAACAGATGAGAACCTAATATTTGAGATAAATTAGATTTAGTTATCTTCGATAGAATCTTTAACACAAACAATCATTTCATTTGGTACTCCTAATTACAAGGTGCAGAAGATTATTGATGCGAGACTCATCATTAAGGAAGAGAGAACATAAGAAACAAGGGTGAAAAAAAGGTTCCCTGGAGACTGAATCAAGTCCAGGTGGTCTATCAGTTAACGATCCTTTCTACATGCTTAAGAGTAGACGGCCTAAGATTGAATTATCCAAAATTAATAAAAGATACCCAATGGAATATAACCATTTGACCTATTAAAAGAAAAGAACTTGTGGACACAAACCTAGCTTCTTAATTCCGAAAAGGAAATATTTCAAAATGGACAGCTGGATAACAGGAAAAGGGAATATTCGAACCTACTTCAGATTGGAGGGAGTATGAAAGATCCCTAAGATCATTTTAACATTACATAGCTTATAAAGTTCACTAGTGGCCTAGGCTTGCACTGACGCTTATCATAGACATACATTCTTCCTTGGCTTAACAAGCCCTCTCCATGCCCATCAATTATGCTCCATTTGTTGTAGAAGACATTCAAAAGTGAGGTGTTATAAAATGTGGAAGTCGTATTTGATGAAAACTTCTCACTACCTCCAGACCTGTATAACCATTACATCAATGGTTCAGTCAATCCCTATCAAAAGTTTGACATATTATGATTTCTGGGTCCCTACAATGTAGTTCAAATATTTTTGAATAAACAAAAATAAAAAGTTTCAATACAAAACAATTTTTCTGGCCCAGTTTGTCCACTATCCACGTCTCAGTTAAGAAACATTTAACTCCCTCCATCCCAAAATAATCCTCCCCAATTCATTTTACATTGGTTTTAAGAAGGTGCCTGACTTTTGAGAGCAATTATTTAAAATTCCATTGCTGATTATCTAGTGGTGTCAATCAATGAGACTCATAAATCTAAAATCTCACAACCAACAAGGGTACTACAGACAATTTTCTCTCAAGAAGCTTCCTAACAAGGAAAGGAGACTTATTATGGGACGTCTCAAATAGAATACAGAACTATTATTTTAAAATGAGAGGAGTAAGCAAATAGAGAAAAAAACAAGATCATATGATCTTCGAGGAAGGCTTAAGGTTGAAGGAAAGCATTCCTCATAGTTGATAGCCTTTTAAAATTCTTTTAGGTACTAATACTCAGTATATGACTTATAAGACCAATGACTTGGGTAAATTGTTCTGCTTCTTTCCTCTAATATATGTCCATACTCCTCCGCTCCGTGTTTTGGCTGATAATCATAGTAGATAAACTGATAGTCCTCCCCGAAGAAGTGATGTAGTCATACACAGTTGAGTTCATTTCCTGGCAACCTTTTATATCACCTCTTGCACTGGAAATCAATAAGGCAATCATCCCTACCTTAAAGCACATTCTTGAAAAACGTTTTAGTCATAATTAGTGATGTCTAAGGTGCATCCAGGCGTAAAGGGTCTCTGGGCCTAGGCACAAGGCACATGACATCAGCGCACCTTTGAGAAGTGAGCTTCAGGTTGAATAAACATTCAAGAAATTAGATTTTGTTTTTGTTAATTGCAAATTTTCAAACAAACTAGGAATTTCTATGGATGATAAAGAAGTTCAAATCTACTTATCAAACCATGGACCATGAATTTACATCATAAGTGCCACTGGGCCAGACCTTTAAACTCTCAATCTTAATCCTCAGTTAAGATTAGGTAAACTAGTCTTCCTCTCTAGAAACATGCATGCTAGCAAAATATTTTCACTGTAATGCCATATTACATATTTTAGGAAGTTGAAATATTTCCTCCATTTTAAGTAATGTTCGTAAGACATATTCAACCAATCAAGTGGTTACAACAAGGCTTGTTCTTACTCCTCTTTTACCAGACTTTAAAATTGCCTCATTATGATAATGCTTACAAGATAATCTTATCACCTTACATAACAGAACAAATGAAACTAATGCAAGATGAACTCAGTTATAGGTGTAGGTGAACATATGTTGGGCATAGACATTTATAGAAACTGGTTGAAACAATTTTTTTCGCCAAGTAACAAAAGCTATTGCAGCAGTGTTAAAACACCAAACAGAAATATGGTTTTGAGTACCAGACAAATAACTAAGACCTAGATAAAATAGGCATTGTCAAAAAATTACCCGGTGGATGGCGAAATCATTGTAACTCTTAAGCTCCTCAATTACTCTATCCATTGTACATTCAAAACCAAATACACCTCTTGGATGCAACATTTTCGCAAAGCGAACAACATCTTCATCAGTATAAATGCGCCTCACCAATAAAGGATGATTTGCAATCTGGTAAAAAAGAAACATAATTAAGAAACAAGCTGTAGAAATACAAATATGATCAGTATCGAACCAATACATAAAAATAGATGAACAGGAACAAAGACAGCTGTGCTACCTTCCGAAATTGAACAAAATAGTTGGAAATCTGACGTCGAGGAATGGCAGCAATATTAGAGCTAGTTTCAAGAGACTTGGCCATTCGAGCATGTGCAGCGGCACGATACTCCTTAATGGCTTCTTTATAAGCAGTTTCCTGTGACGTTTCCATGCGCACATATTCAACCTGCACCAACATTTTGGAGACATTGTTAAGTGAACTTGAGAAGTGGTCAAAGCAGCAAAGGATATTCACTAGCAGTGGCAGATTAGTATCACGCCAGGTGTGTGCTGGAATTCTGCAAAAAAAAAAAAGAAAAGACATATATGTATTCTCATAGTATATGTAAACTATACTGGAACGATAAACACACACACACACACATATATACATGTATAGGGTCTTATTCAAATAAAAACCTAAATAACCTAAAAACTATGCGAACCACTAGGATCCAACAATTTGATATTTCGTTGGATCTTAGTGTATTATCTTAGTATTATTAAATTGTTGGATCCTAGGTTTTTAGGTTTTTATTTGAACAACTACATATATATATATATATATGTGTGTGTGTGTGTGTGTGTGTATACATACATATATATATATATATATATATTTAGACATACTAGTATGCACATGTGTGCTTGCATGCTAATGAGTATTTTTCGTAAATAATATTAGTACTTAAGGGTTAAATAATATAAGTTCGAGTGTTGAATACATATATAAGTAGAATTGACTTTTAAATTTTGATTCATGAAAATCGTTCTGAAATGGGTCTCAAAACGGCTTATGCGAGCACTTAGGGTTTGCTGAAATTTTCAACTTAGCCAATGAACTATTTAACTTCCATAAGAAAAAATCGATTTACAAAAAGTAAAATTCAACAACTATGATAATTCCTAATTTTTTCTATCCGAGTATGATGATTCATGTATTATCTCGTACTTTATAAAATTCCTAAAATATTAATAATAAATTATTAAGTTAATAAAGATAAAAAAAATATATATTTTACACATCTATTTTCTTTTTGGTGCCTATATTCCCTCTATGCACTCGTGTGTTTGCACGCTTAGTGAATATTATTTGCAAATAATCTTAAGGGTTGAATAATATAAGTTTCATTGATGAATACATATATAAGTAGAATGAAATTAAACTTTTGATTGGTAATTGATGTGCCAGAGCTGAAAGTGTCCCACCAGACCCACGTAATTTAAGCAAGCTGACATGAACCCCTTCCAGCTAGTTATCGTGGTCGACGACCCAAAGGCCACAATTCACAAGTCAACTCCCCTACCCTGCTCGTTCAGCTCGCGCAATAGTTGGCATAAAGGATATATAGTGACTTTTACAACTCTGGCATGCACCTGCCAAAGCAACCTGACGGCGCTGACCAAATCCCCGTATTTCGGGGATGGCTGCTGAGCTGACCTGCCACGATAGTGACATTTCATGGGACGCTTCACTAACCACAATGCTCGAGGCGGAGCCAGAAATATTTTGAGGTGGGGGCGAAATTCTATGGAAGAGCACCTGATTTTTTTTTCTTTGTTTAGACAACTCGACGGGTGAATCGGAGATGAAAACACGGAAAAGGAATTTACATTCATTTTATAATGATTATGAGAAATTGAGAACAAAACGATATTGTTTTGTTTTGGAGATTCAATGTTTGTGTCCAAATTTTCAAAACAATGAAAGTAAATGAAGTAAATTGGGTTTCGTCGGAAAAGAATAGGCACGGCGAATAAGACGAACGGGACGAAAAACCTCCATAATTTCCGACGACCACTACGACTAATCAATAAATTTTCACCACGGTGGGGCGGCCGATCCCGCTCGCCCCCACCTAGCTACGCCCATGAATGTTGTCCCCTAAACCTAGGAAGGACAACAACCATCCCCCCATGGGACCCAAATGGATATTTAATGCTCCTACAAATACCCCATCCTCAACTCAAATCATTTATGGTACGTCATCTACACACGCATCATTAATTGCGCACCTGTGAGCAACTGGCCCAACTCGCTTCCGACAAACGAGTTGTCAAAGCGAGTTTCATAGATAATACACAAATCTCTTACTCTCGCGCCTCGGGCTTTAAACTGGGTGAAAACCTT
Source organism: Lobelia cardinalis (assembly GCA_028566635.1). Taxonomy (NCBI): domain Eukaryota; kingdom Viridiplantae; phylum Streptophyta; class Magnoliopsida; order Asterales; family Campanulaceae; genus Lobelia; species Lobelia cardinalis. The sequence continues at coordinate 20,032,235 of JAOWAN010000005.1, forward strand.
GCTTCCTTACCTTAGGTGTTCTTTGTGATTGTTTCATATTCGAGGATTGTCATCTCACATTCCTGCTTCATTAAGCCAACTCGTCTAAACCTAATACTTAAACCACTTACCCGATCGTCAATTTGGGCACGATTAGTGGTTTCGTTGCCGAGACAAGTTTTTTTTTTTAATTTAAGTATCCACTACTTCCAAGCCAAAATTTCCTGACCATCTAGACTACCTCATGGCCAATCCATCAGAACTTACCAACTTCCCTCCTCATGGGACAAGTACCCAACGGGCAACAACTAATGGCTTCAAATGGAGTTAGAGGCTTGAGGTCCAATGCCTCTAGGCTCAACATTGTGTTTGAAGAGCTTGGGCCCAACGGGCGAGCTGCCAACGGTCAAACCAATGACCTAAGAGACCACCTCAACGGCAGGAGGGCAAACTCTGCCAGACCAAACAGCCAAGGTTGCAAACCAACCAGGAGGAACCTGAGAACTCCTTTAGTACAAACATGTCCCAGGACGAAGTTCGCACTGCCTGTCTGAGGCATCACGCTCAACTACTCGTGGTTACTGCAAGTTAACAACCAATTGTTGCAGCTAGGCGAACCTCCCCTCCGATATTCAGAGCTCGCGATCCCAGCACCTCGCATAGAGATCCTGCGCGAAACCAGACTAGCTCGCTCGGCGTCAAACAGAAACGCATCAGCAGTCCAATCATTAAGTTGAGCCCCCACGGATCGCCTTGATGACGGACCAAGGATTAGCGTCCACAACCGGCTCAAAGACCCCAGTTCAAATTGTCTCCCAACGAGAGCTATTCGTAACATCGGGAGAGCCTGCCAAGAGGAGACCCAGTACAGGGAAGAAGCATAGAGTACACCTCACCTGTATCAAAGGAATGCAAGGGACCGGAGTGAGAGAGTTTGCCGCAGAGAGGCAGTTAGCTCGAAAAGAGCAAGAGTAACAGGGCCCCTCACTCAAAAAAGGAAAGGAGGAAGGAGAAAGAACAGAGGGAGGCCCAGGAGGAGATCGCCAACCTCCGCAACCAACTAACTGCAGCCCGCTCTGGAAAGAAGAGCAAGCTAGGCGAATCTAGTGAAGGGTATTCACCAGGAAAGTAAGGGACCCCGTACCAGTCCCGCATTTGAAGATCCCAAAGTTCGATAAATATAATGGGACAATAAATGCGGCCAACCATGTCATCTACTTCGAGGCAATGAAGAGAATAGTCTCTCACATGAGATGCTGGGCTTTCATCGGCCCACTATCTCACAAAGCGCTCAAGTGGTATGGACGACTTCCCCCTAATTTCGTCGACGAGTGTGCGAGCGACCCGCCCAAGGATGAGACGAACTTGGTGAATGTGAAGCAAGAGGACGGCGAGTACAATTTGGAGTACTTTAAGCGCTTCAAGAAGGTCCACGATCAAATTGACGGGGTCTTAGACGACTTTGCCGTTAAGTGATTCCGAGGGGGCCTCGCTGCAGGGAGCATTTTGAAAATCGAATTAACATCCAAAGTGCCTGAGGATAGAAATGATATATTTAACCTGGCCAAAATGATCGCGACCGCAGAGGCTCCCAAGACCGAGAAGAAGCAGAAGGGGAAGCAGGTCGGTAACAGCTTGCAGAAAGCCAAACAATCTGCGGATGCCAAGGAGACACCAGAGACTTTTACTCCCTCAACACCCACGGGGAACAAATAATGATCGCCCTCTAAAGGGACAATAGAGTGCGAGCCCAGCGAGGAAGAGAAACGTGACAAGCGATGTGCCTATCATAATGATCTTGGCCACATCACTGAGGATTGCATCTCTCTGAAGAAGGCAATCCAGAAATTGATCGACCAAGGAGCCCGAGTGAATACAAGGCTCGCGGAGGAGATCGGGCAGAAAGGACGGAAGACGGGGCCGCGAGCTGGGATGACAAGAGGAGGCAGGATGACATGCGACCTAACCATAAGGTCACCAATTGTCATTACCACGGGGTACTCCAGTATGAGCCAATTGAAGAATCAGATCATCTGGTGAAAGCAAAAGATACAACATTTCTACTCGATGGATGATGACGAAGAAATTGTCTTCCCACCCAGCGAGCTGGTCACTGAGCGGTTCGTTCAAGAGCATCCCTGGTCCTCGCCGCTCATGCATTCGACACAGAAATACGAAGAGTGCTTGTCGACACAGGGGCAGGCTGTGACGTCCTTTTCTACGATTGCTTCAAGGCAATGGGCCTCACAGACGCCCACCTCACTACCACTCACATAAAGCTAGAAGGTTTTACTTTACTACCCACCAAGTCACTGCCAAAGGCACGGTGGACCTCGCTGTCACAATTGGCAAGGGTAGGACCGCGAAAACGGCCAACGTGGAATTGATGGTGATAGACTTAAATTCCAATTACAACATGATCTTAAGAATTCTATCACAACGTTCCTTCGAAATATTTGCTTTCGTTCCCCACCAATGCATCAAGTACCACACCGACAATGAAACGGGTGTCATAAGAAGCAACACAGAATCCATATTGCAGCAAATCGTCAAAACGAGGAAAGACAAGCAAAAGCTGGTCATCACCTTACCAGGAAAGCAGATCTTTTATAAGTCGCTGTGAGTCGAGAAAGGTCATCGACCCCCCTGCATCGAGGAATCATATTCTCCCTACGGAAATTTATAGCACCAGCTCGCCAATGAGTCAGAGTCATGTCAGGTCGCTCTACAAGAGTAGCTGCAAGTCAAGAAAGGTCGCAACAACGCAGTGACATGGTCATCGACCCCCCTACATCGAGCAATCATATTCTCCCTAAGGAGATTCATAGCACCAGCTCGCCAATGACCATCGTCGTGGCCTATGGTCCAGAGTTGAGTCAGGTCGCTGAAAACGCGCAAAGCAACCAGTCCCTAGTCCTTAAAAAAAGGCCAAAGAATCGAAACAATGGAGCCAAGGGAATGGACCGACCTGGAACAGACCGAAGTATTGGATGAGGACATCAAACACGCACTATACCTAGAATAGAAGATCAAAGTCGGTGCCAACCTGGGAGCTGTGGAGAGAGAACAAATCATCCACTTCCTGCAAAACAACAGAGATGTGTTTGCATGAAAAGTGGAAGATATGGGGGGCATAACCGAGGAGGTTGCCTTGCACCATTTGAACATCAACGCCAACTTTAGGCCCGTTCAACATAAAGCTCGCCAGTTTTTTAGGGAGGAGGTAGCCATGAAAGAGGAAGTTCAAAACCTCCTAAAAGGAGGCATAATCGAGGAGGTCTCCTATCTGGCTTGCTAATGTAGTTCAAAACCTCCTAAAAGGAGGCATAGTCGAGGAGGTCTCCTATCTGGCTCGCTAATGTAGTGATGGTTGTGAAAGCAAACAAACGGAGAATGTGCATAAATTTCACCGACCTAAACAAAGTCTGGCCCAAAGATTGGTACCCGCTACCTCACATTGACAAACTGGTTGACGCAATTTCAGCGCCCAGGGTCTTAAGCTTCATCTACGCTTATTCGGGCTACCATCAGATCAAAATAGCCCCATAAGACCAACTGAAGACCGCTTTTCGAGCAACTTGGGGCATATATTGCTACATCATGATGCCCTTTGGCCTAAAAAATGCAGGTGCGACCTACCAAAGAATGGTCAACTCAGTCTTTGGTAGCCAGGTCGGAAGGATTGTGGAGGCCTACATCGACGACATAGTCATCAGGACTAAAAAAGATGATCATACGTCAGAATGGTCAACTTGCGCAAAAATCGAATGAAGGTCAACCCGAGCAAATGCGCTTTTGGAGTAACAGCCGAAAAATTCCTTTCCTTGGTTTTATGGTTAGCGAGAGAGGAATCAAGGCGAACCCCTAAAAAATTAAAACCTTGATCATATGCAAGAACCAAGGTACATCACCGAGTTGCAAAGATTGAACGGGCGAGTTACTGCACCGGGTAAGCCTACCATTATTCAAAGCCTTACGAGGTAGAAATAATTTTGGATGGACTCTAAAGTGCTCCCAAGCATTCAGTGAGCTGAAGAGACACCTAGGCAGTCCACCTCTATTCAGTATCCCAATTCCATGCGAGTAACTCTATGTCTACCAGAGACGTGGGTTCAGTGTTAGTCAGGAAGGAGAATGAGATTCAGTATCCTGTATACTACGTCTCCAAAGTTCTCACCGACGTAGAATCTCGATATCTAAACATCAAGAAGATCGCCCTATCCCTTGTCCTGATAGCTCGCAAGCTCAAGCCTTATTTCCAAGCTTACAAGATCATCATTTACACCAACATGCCCCTGCGACAAGTATTGCACAAACCAGACGTTGCAGGAAAAATGATGAGGTGGTCCATGGAGCTAATGTAATTTGACATCACCTTCTCCCTACAAAAAGCGATCAGAGCTCATACGCTAGTAGATTTCGTGGTGGAGACGTCTTTTCGAGGAATTGCCAGTGTGATCAGGTCCCAAAAGAAAGGCCAATTGAATACTGGGCCCTATATGTAGATGGATCTTCAATGCGAGGAGCTGGAATTTCCTTCTATCACCTTGTCATGGAGACGAGTTTAAGAAAGCCTTGGAATTCAAGTTGGAAGGATCAAATAACCAGGCTAAATAGGAGGTAATGATAGCAGGGAAAGTAATGGCAAGAGAGCTAGGTGCCCACCAGCTCGTCATGCATTGCGACTCGCCACTAGTCACCCAGCAGATTTTAGGGGGTACAAAGCCATTATTCCAAGCCTCGCCGAGTATTGTGAGCTCGCCAAGAACTTATTGCAGTATTTTGAGTATTGGGAGATAGTTCAGATCAAAAGGGAGGCGAATGAGGTGGTCGACTTCTTATCAAGATTAGCAAGGAGTGGAGCATCGATCCCCAAGGGAGTAGAGGTCACATACCTCCTTGGTCCGAGTTGCGACTGAGATATTGTGATGGCGATGGACGAGGCAGAGGAGGATTGGAATCGATCAGAGCAAAAACTTCGTCACGGGTGGAACTCTGCTCTCCGGCGACGTCCATGCCAGGGCATTGAGAAGGCGAGCAGTTCAATACACTATTATAGGTGACGACCTGTATCGCAGATCTCTCACCAGGACGCTTTTGAAATATGTTCAAGCTGCAAACACCAACTCGATCCTGGATGACTCTTTAAATGAAGTGTCGCAAAATAGAATAGTGAACTCTTTGCCCGGAACGGAAGGAGTACTTCTAAAGAATCACTTTTCTATTAAGATCATAAGTACTTGTATTTACCATATCCATAATTTTCATCAACTTCTATGGTTATTTCTCATCAACTCAACGTATTCGGTATTTCTAAAATAAATTAACGATTTCATTATTTTCATTGTCTGTTGTGGAAGAATTTTTTTTACTACATTAAAGCTCGCACGCCCTTAAATGAAATCATGGATTCGACACTGTTCACTATGAAGTAACATGACTTTACATTAGAACTTTTTCACGATTCACGATTGTTCGATTCTAGAGATCTTCTAAGCAAAATTGGAGCTTCAGAACAACTGCTATGTATTTATGAAGAAGCTCATGTGATTTATAGGAACTTTTATTGGATGATGTCAGGTTCCACTAAAGTCCATGTTTGTCCTTTTTCTTGCCTTCTTTGTTAATATTGTTTTGATTATGTTATCTGTTTTTCTTTTTATGTGCTTTCTTCTGTTTTTTTTAATTGGAGCAGCTCTTTGTAAAGGAGGACCAGATCAGTATTGGGGGGGGGGGGGGGTAACCCCAACATTTTATTTATTTTACAGGACATGAAATAAACAATTTAAA
>JAOWAN010000005.1:20042830-20058841 GCA_028566635.1 Lobelia cardinalis
TCTAGACCCACCCCCCTCCCCCCATCTTTTCACAACATTTGCAAAAAACATTAGATCTCCCCAAATACACCGAGACCCATAAAATCCCGCTAAATCATGAAGCTCGTCCCATAAGGACTCGCGACCACGAGCCCCACAAGGGCCGTAAACCGCACTAATCCACCACTCTCCAAAACCCCTAATGTTTGCAGTCACCGACACAGTAAACCTCCCATAGACAACCTCTAACCTCGATATTAACCGAGTGTCCCGGATAATAAGAATCCCACCTGATGCCCCTATCGATGGTAAGTATTCCCACTCCCTAACCGTGTGCCCCAAATACTCTTTACCAACATGTGACACACCTCCTCCCTCTTAGTCTCTTGAAGCATCACAATGTCGGGATTAGCATTCTTCAAAACCTCCCGAACCTTCCTACGCTTCACACGGTCCCTAAGACCCCTAACATTAAAGCTAAGCACTTTCATCGTGAACCGTAGATAGCGACCTCATCCCCTCCACCTCTCTACTCCTTTTGGTCCCTCTCCCCTTTCCTCCGTTGTTAATTTTTTATCTTAAACTCAACAATTACCGCATCCCTTTATTAGGGTTAGTGCTCTTAGTATTCCTCCCTTTAGGGCTCACGTCCACAAGTCGAACCCTAATGCTTTCTAGCACTTTCTCATGATCCAGGTCATCAGAAGCATTTCCGAGCGATTTAATGCCTATAACTTCCCCCACCGGCTCATCTTCTATCGGACTCGAATTATTCAGTCCTCGCTCGATGGTCACCGACGTTGGTAAGATACCTCTATCTGATCTCTCAAACTTAGTACTATCCCTGAAAAATCATTATCCGAAAGACTCAAAGGACTTTTAGAAGAACTAGAACCAGAAACAGAACTTAAATTAGGAAGACAATAGCCCATCATAGCATTCAAGGGATTATGCTTTTCAGTCTTGGAGCCCCTCCTTGGTCCATGTTGTGCAGCCTGGCCCACGAGCATTTATGATTTCTCCAAAGTCTAGACCCAAGTTTGTCCAAAATTCCATCCTCCTCTCCATCGCCTTGATTCTGTAAATATGTAGTTGCTACCCCACATTTACCTACCTTGACATGCAGTCTTGAACTCATTGGAGGACTACGGACTACCTTTCACTTGTAACATAAGCAACTCTAAATTTTGTTGGTGCACTAAGCACCGCAATTATGCACTTAAAGACGAAATGGAGGGAAATGTGAATGCTTAGATGGATGTGTGGTGAAACTAGAAAAGATAAGATTCTTAATGAACAAATACGAGAAACATTAAAGTCGCTCCTATAGTAGGGAAAAAGAGAGAGTATCGACTAAGATGATTTGGACAAATACAACGAAGGCCCGCTAGAGCACCACTTAAGTAGTATGATGATATTAATCTTAATCAAGCTAGGGGTAGAGGTACACCAATGTTAACTTGGACATTGGAAATATGAAATGCCATCGAGGACTGTGGCTTACGTGGTGATTTGGCGTTGGGTTGCGTGGAATGGTGGAAAATGATTCATGTAGCCGACCCTAAAGTGATTGGGACTAAGGCTTAGTTGAGTTTAGTTGAGTTGAGACAAAATGGACCTTTCTAGTGATAAATCCAACACATGAAATATAAGCATTAGATCTGAACTATACTAGTTCTTCCTTCCTTTTTGTAGCATTCTTCTTCAGAATGAAAAGATGAAGGCTTTCTGGCCGTCTGGGAGCTCGGCAGTCCAAACAACCATTACTAATGTTTCACATTATGCAAGAGAGACATGTTTACTAGTATTTCAAAAAAACATTTCAGAGATCGTGAGGGTATATCACTCGGGCATGTGCCAACTTCCCACAGGAGCATGCACGACCTAAGTCTCAGCAGGTACGAGACAGTTGGGTTTATCTGAGTAGGAAGGGGGAAGGCTAACCCCCTACTGTGTTGTAACTTGTAAAATAAAAAACACATCGTTAATAAGTTACATGTAAATCATTTTGCATAGGTGTCCCAGTAAGCATAAGACGCTGATTAGCCTTCCGTGCAACGGACATCAGGTTCTTCCACCTATAGCTGTTCTTATCCTTCAAAGCATGAGCCTCATCCATCAACACACAACTCCATCGCCAATGTTTCAGAACTTTACGGTCATCTTTCTGCTGTGCACTGTAAAGTGAATCATAAAGATATGATGATAACTCTCATAAATGAAATACAGAAAACACTAAGCTATAGAGATAGTAAGCCTGACCTGTGTCGCTCGAAAAGTGAGTAACAGACAAGAATAACATTAAATCGAGGCGGCCTTCCACTTTTGGCCAGAGAGCTCAACTCCTTCGAATATGCTGATCGTCCAGCTCCATGATATTGGAGCACAGTAAATGAGGGACACCACTTTTTCAGCTCTCTTTCCCAGTTTTCCAAAACAGAAGCAGGACATACAATCAAATGGGGACCCGGATCATCCTCCAAGTGGTTCAGCAAGGTTAAATATGTTATAGCCTAATTAAGGAACAAATGAAAGAAGTTAGATGTTATAGCTTCCACGGGACGAGTTACACAGAAACTCTTACTAGCAAGTGCATGTGAACAACAATGTTTAATCCAAGATATTAACATACCTGAATGGTTTTACCAAGACCCATCTCATCAGCCAATATTGCTGCAAATGACAAGGAGAGGGGCATTACTTACCCTTACAGAAGGTTTCACATATGTACATTATGCTATGGAAACATCACAATTCAAAATATTATCAACTTAGGCAGTAGCCATGGGGAATTACTCACTATACGTTGGAAGATAGCCAGCAGAAAGTTGTGAAAGAAATGCAGGACATAATGTTGCATCACGTAAATGAGAATAAATCATAGAAATCATGTATATCTATAAACTACTACATCATGGCGGTGCCAAAGATAATAAGGGCCTATTCAGAGCAACATAAAGTAGGAACAAATGTAGAATGTGCATTATCATCTCATGTCAGATAGAAACAAGAACCACAGTACAGAAAACAAAGGAATAAGATACAAAACCCTTTGGTATGTTCTATAAAATGAAGTGAATATGTTATTATATTCTTGGACTTCATACACAAGCAAGGAAGCCATCGGAGATGGTTGTTGGCTTAGAACTTTAACCTCCAATGGCATTTTTGTAATACCATAATATATAATCACACTTGTTAAAAAGAAATAATCATGATTCAATTAAGACTTTCTTAAAAAAGAATGGAGAGGACATGGACCTAACCCAGCCCTTATAATTTACTCCCTCCGTTCCAAAATAAGTGACTCAATTGACTTGCACATAGTATTAGGAAAAAAATTGACTTTATGAACGTGTGGTTTAAAAAGGGTTTGTTTGTGGGTCCAAAAAAATTTGTGGCTTTAATTCAAATTTGGGCATTCAAAAGAGGAACAATTTCTAAGAGAACACTTATTTGGAACATCCCAAAAAGGAATAAGAGACATTTTGGAACGGTGGGAGTATTAACTAGAGCTTATAAGAACAACACCGAGGGCTTAAATCCAGGAGATATCTTAAAGAAGATAATAGTTTTTCCTCAATATTGTCTCTAACAGGACTTGAACCCCTAACCAACCCCCAACCCCCCTGGAAAAAGAAGGGGATATCAATAAAGCAAGTGCTCACAAAAAACATTTTTTTTTCCTTTTAAAATTGATACCTCCAATATGCCCGTTAGAAACACCGTAAGTTTATTATATCCCTTAGCTACATACTCCTTCCTCTTTTTTCTCTTGTTGGACCTATATGCCCCAACTCACATAGTCACATATAGAAATCAAGATCCTCTATTATCTCTAAATATTTTCTGCAATAAGAAATTCAGAGTATTTACTGATGGAAAACCTTTGGGTTGAATATGCGAGTTAAATTGACTTGCTTGTTATTTGAAATTTGGCTGATGAAGTAGGATACTGCCATGAAATTGTTTTTGAATCACTTTATAATTGATCCTATTTATTTATTGAGATGTCTCTTATCTACTTTTTCGAGGACACATGTTTGCTATTACCGTTAGTTTCAAAATAATATAATAGTTGATTTCCTTAATTTGGGAGTGTTAACTGGCCGATACTCTATTAGTATAAGTGTACTGACAAAAGGAAATCATTGACAGTTGATTTCTTATTCACTTGAACCTAAGGAGGATTACTTGTTTTCCTTGACAGTTGCTTTATTAAGGAAATAGATAAATAAGAGGAAACATTACACATGCAAGAGAACAATAAAAGTGGACCTCAAAAAAGTAACGTTAAAGTAAATAAAATGAACGCCATAAAGCAAAAGAGAGAGAAGCATATAAACCCAATGAAGCACCTCCCCCACTAAGAGTCTATATATGCCACCCCCCCCCAACATTCTAAAGTGCCCTCGTTGCTGGAGCCCAAAAGGAGTATAGAAACAACAAGATACGTTCCCTCAACAGATGTAGAGAGAGAGAGAGAGCCTGATCTCAATATATGCGTTGTTCCCTCTACAGAAGCACCATGTAAATTCTAAACACTACAAAACTCTAAAACCATCCTAGCGAATGCACCAGAATGTCCATGCTACTAAATGCCAAAGAAAAGAGGCATCGGTAGATCTTGTTTTAACGGGAAAAGCACCTCCGACAATATCTCCTATTATTCTTCATCCTATCAAGCCCAAGATGCCATGCAAAAACCTTCAAATTTTAAGATTTCAAATGGAGGTTACTCATGAAAAACAGGGAAACTTTCTTTTTCTTGTTTTATTGTTTGGTTACAGGAAGGGAATTTTTCTACTTCATGTAATACTTTGATTTGGAGTTTGACCAGTAGTAATGAATTAGTCATCAATTTCTGGCATGCATAAGAAACAAAACAATGGAAGTTGAACTTCCTTGTCAAAATGGATGGTTGCTTATGCGGTTTTAGTAATAAACAAACAACACCCCCCCCCCCACCCACCCACCCACACACATACAAACATACAGCTCAAGTGCTCAACTCATCTTTGTCCTAACTACTTGGGTTTGCCTCAGACCTTTTTTGTTAGTAAGATCTGCTCTATGCAAACACATATACAAAAATTTGAGTTCACAAGGCATTTCATATTTTTTCAGATTCACTATCATTACCCGGCACAACCCTCCTTCATCCAGGTTTGGGGACCAATTGTGCCCATGTAAGGTTGACGAAACCGCCTCTTACTTTTTGTAACAAGACAAAATTACTGGTCAACTTTATGCTCTACCAAAGATCACTACCGGTCCTTAACATCTCAATTCATAAACCGCCAACCCATGTCATAGAACGAATCATAAGGTCAAGAAATGACCCAAACCTAAGTCCTATGCTTTTGTTCCACATCAAGAAGATGTGGCCAGATAGCCCTAACTGCAGTCTACACACATGCGCGAATCCTCCAAAAATACATCTGAAATCATAGTACCCTTTTTTGTGTTATGGTCAGTTATCTATGATTAAACACCGTCAAGTTCATAGGTCTGAGATTCGAGGTCTCCTTTCACGGCGTGGAGGGTACCGCTTCAGAAAGCTGCTTACTTACAAGCTGTCTCAGGGTGATTCTCTCTCAGGAAAGATGGGCCAAATTCTCTTCTTTCTTTTTCGTAGATCCTTTCTTTATCTTTTCAGGAAGCCACGACCAAGGAAAATAAAACACTATTTGAACATGTCAAAAAGAACCCTGTAATGCCCCGAGTCCGAAAACCTGGTCCGTCGCATCGCCCGTAGCCTACAGTGCACCTGGGTCAACAAAGCCGACCACAAGTCACCCGAAAGTCCATGGATAAGTTGGTTTTCTAAGATTTTATTGGAATGTAAATAGCAATATTAAAACTTGGCTTTCGTTTTTAAGCCCCCACTATTTCACGCATATCTTCATTTTAATATTGATAAATTGGAACGATACAGAGAAGATTAGCATGGCCCCTAGCAAGGATGACACCCGTAAATCGAGAAATGGTCCAAAATTTTTCTGCAACGCTCCGAGCCCCAATAAACCCAGTTCCTCACATCGTCCCCCACCCACTAGCCAACTGAGCACTTGGGTAAACAAGGCCTACCACAAGCCACCCAAAAATTTCATGGATAAGTTGGTACTTGATGGTATTATGATACCTAGTGTGCCTTATAAGTGGTTCCCCTACTACCATCAAGCACCAACTTATGGACTTTTGGGTGGCTTGTGATAGGCTTTGTTGACCAAGGTGCTCGGTGGGCTAGTGAGCGGGCAACGTGAGGAACCGGTTTTTTCAGACTCGGGGTGTTAGAATCCTTGCCTTTGGGCACGAGCTACCTTATAAATTGGGGTCTATTAGGGCCATGGAAACACGTAACACCCAATCTTCATAAATTAATATGCATGCATGAATGAATGTGTCTCGAGTACAATACCTTAAAGAATGCGATCGAAGCAGTGTTATTGACAATATTGAAATATCAATCCCTAGGCTACCACTGGTCCACTCCCACCAACCCAACCAAGATTGGTGTTTTGATATGTCCTTGATAGGATTCAGCTCAATTGAGCATCGGAAGATACAAGAAGTATCTCTATTGGCCAGTGCTAGTTTTGTATCACAAAATACAAGAAGTATTTGCAGATATGTCCTATTATTGTTTGGCAAATCCTTCAAAGCTCAGACAAGTTCACACTACAGCAAATATTGAGTGTAGATTCATGACTGCAACACTAATGTATTGGCTTGACTGTAACTGTACGAGTGCAAGTACGCATAAATCCAACTAATACCATGATTCCCATATATCGTCTCATTTATAATTTGCTTTTCACAATTTTATCTATCTTCAATAGCTAATGGAAAAGAACAATACTTATGTAAGAGAGAAAATTAAATGCCAAAAGCTGTTTGGCCATGTCTCTTAGGCCTACTCAAGTAAACAGTAGAGTGCATTCAGACATGGCCAAAAAAGTTCAAAACACCAACTCATGCAAGGAAAAACTCTTGCTCAAACAGACACGTAAGCTCTACCACATGTTGACTCCCTCGTGTGCAGGACATGGAATTAGTAAGTGTACACTATTCGCTAAATAAGGAGAAAAAGCCACGTCTATAACAAAATTTAGTACTTCACCATTTCTAGTTGAGGAAGTAATTTCTTTCTTTAATGGAAACTTTAAGTATGATACTGTTGCAAGGAAGAACGCAAAGTTGCTAGAAGCTACCATCAGTGTGGTGTCTGCCGAGGGTAAAATACAATTAATGCAACCTTAAAACTATAGGCTGAGAGGTACTCCCACAGTCCATCCTTGCTCGATGCAGGAACTGTGCCATAAGTTGGATTATTGAGGAAGGATAATATAATGGGTAATGTGAAAACGATTCTGGCTGAATAGCACCTCTTACAAAATCCCAATACATAATCTCCAGGGATAGTTCAAAATGCCAGCAAAATTCCATTCAACACTCATCAATTCTCGAAGAATATTGTCATGCACATTTTTCAGCATGGACCTTTTAGTCTTGGAATCATGGGAGTATTGTCTGCCTAAACTTTTGAATAGATTGGTGAACTAGAGTTACTAACAAAAACCTGGCTTCATATAAAGTCCTCCTGATGAGTACCCTTAATTTTTATTTAGAACTAGTGTAAGCCCGGGCCTCAAGGCACGGCAAGATATTCAGAAAAAAGGAACTTTTTAAAATTTTATGAAGAGAAAAAATATTTTACTATAAGTTAATTTAAATTAAAAAGAGAAAAATAAAAATAAGATGAAATAAAAATTCAAATTAAAAAAAAATTAGTATAAAAGATTAAAAAACAAAAAGAAAAAAAATGAAAAACGAAAAATAAGGTCAGATATGTGTTAGTACTACTACCCACCACCGCACCCCCCTTTTAGCGCAAGCCCCCACAGCCCCCTTCCTCTCTCTCTCTCTCTCTCTTAACTTGTGACACTGTCTCACACCAATAACTGTCCTTTTATTCCAACTTCCCCAAAGCCTACACAATCTCCCAAAATTCACCGTTACGGATATCAAGACTGATGCCATTTATAATATAGATGCTTCGCACATTGGATCTCAAAAAAGCGTCTTGGAATTTACTCCCACGCATCAAGATCCATTAAGCTTGTTTAGCATTTCATCATCTTGAAGTTCGCAATCCAATGCATCAATACCAAAATTCACAAATAGGTTGTGTAACACACAACAGAAGCGTCTAAAAATGCCCATAATTTATGCTGAATTATACCCCACAGTTACTCATACAATGTACAAATACTATTCACTTTTCTCACTGCCCTTCTCATATGTAAGCTCGTGTTTCTACATTTTAAATAAACTTTGTCTTAATATTATCGCTGATATGAAGTAGAACATCACAATTGCATGCGACGAAGTTCTAGAAGTTTATCCTTTAAAGCAGTTTATACCCCCAACGAAATCAAATTCCTCCCCATGTACTCAAACAGTATTTACACTCATACGAACGAGTTAGTGAGGGTGCATACCTCCTGCAACCTTCTTTCTATACAAAAGCAGGAGGAAATTGACGCCGACAAGCTGGTACGGCTTGAGCTCAAACCCTGAATTCTGTGCCCCACAGGCTTCACATACATCATCCTAGAATGAACAAAAATTTATTCAGTCAAATTCAAAAACCAAAAACAACTCCAATCACTCACAAAGCTGCAAATAAAAAGAAAAAAACACATTCAGATATTGAAACAACATTACCTGAGTAACAATGCGAACGGAGGAAGACTCGACTTCCGCATAACGATCACAATTGGCAGCGGACGAGCCGTACAAGTCTCTCTTCAGCTCAGCTGAAATCTTGGCGCATTTCTGCAATGCCTTTCCAACGACATCGTTTTCCTCCTCCTCTTCCTCCTCAAACCCGAAGTCGTCGCTCTCTTCCCCTTCGTCCTCCTCCAAATCAATCACTCCACCCACCTGCACAACGTCGTCGGTTTCATCGTCCTCGTCATCATCAGCAACAACAAACCTCCTAGCACGATTAGCCGTGGACGGAACTTCTCCGACGTCGTCGTCCTCCAAATCCTCCAGCGAATTTCGAACAATATTATTGGCAGTATTTTGGGTAGTGTTAGTGTTGGCGTTAGTAGTAGTAGTAGTATTAGTAGTAGTAGTAGTAGTAGTACTGTTAATAGCAACAATCTCGACGCAATCGTCGGAATCGGAATCGAAGGAGGGTTTGGAATTGGAAGCGGCAGCGGCGCCGTTGTAAGCAAAGGATTCGATAGGGGGCTTCTTGAGTACACGGGAGGAATCGAATTTGTGATTTGACCATTCGTCGTCCGACAGTTCTTCAAACCCGCGCTTCATTTTTCCAATGTACATACAGACAGTTAGGAGCAGCGGGAGATGGAGAAATGGAGGAGGAGGAAGATGAAAATGGAAGAAGCGCCAATTTCACGGAACGGAAATTGATTTTTAGTAGTAGTGACTAGTGAGTATTTAAAACATTAAAAATTTTAAAGGAGTTGACGGAGGAAACGGACAATGACGACAAGTATCGGGGGTTTGGTCAGGGAACAGGTAAGCGCTGCGCCGATAGGGTGCGCAGAACTTACCACGGTATCTGGATTTTTTATGTCAAATAGTAAACCTTTTAAATTTGTAATTTAAGATACCTGTTATTTTTAAAAGTAATGTTACAAAAAAAATGACACATAATTTAACACAAAAAAATTTCAATTTCTTATGGATGACGTATGGTAGTAAATATACTATTTTTTCACTTGCCACATTTTAGAGAATATAATAGGAAATTAGTACACATTTGACCCATCATTTTTTACTTTTACTTCAGCTCCATCTCCAAAATTAATGAGAAGAAATGCCTTGAAATGTAATTGAGAAACAACAAGATTAAACGCACAAGCAGTTGAAGCGGGAAAAGATGTAAACAATATATGAGTAGTTCAACAGCTAACTAAAGTAGATATAAAAGCAAAACAGATAAACTGCTAACTTGCGGAGTAATGAACAACCAACAGAAAGTAAAGCAGTAAGAGATAGAGAGATTGACATTATGACTTTTCAAGTGGTTCCAAAATATCGGTACATCCACCCCTATTGTTCTTTACATGAACATACAGAGCATTTTATTCCTTTATCTCTTTCACACCAACGGGAATTGTGTAGCTTCGCACTTACAGAAACTTAATGTAAAAATTCCTGCAATAGCTGAACTCACCAATTTCAGGAGCTCAACAGCTCAATTACACAATAACACAATGGTTAAGACCACTTGTACAGCTCAAAGGTCAACTCTCGGGCACTTTCCACGGCCGACCTCAATCTCGAGTGTAAAGGTAATCTCCTAACAACTTTCACGCATTAACCTCAATCTCAACTGTGGCCTTAATCCGAAAGAAAAAAAATCTCTACAGTATAGAGAATGGGTTTTCTTCTTTATGTGCTTCTTGATAAGCAGATAGAAGCTATAAACACTTGGTCACAGCCTAGTGCTTGTTGATGCAAGTCTTCAAATGTGTCTTGAAGTATATAAATATTTGAGAATTATGTTCTTGTACATGTCATTTGATCTATGTATAGGGGCTTAATTCTTGCAGTCAAATCATAAGTTTTAATCACCACGATGGCAGGTATTTATAAACTTGATAAGAGTTGGTCGTTAGGAGTCAAAGATCCCTGATTTTTCTTTTGAATACTTGCCCCTTGACTCGTCCAAGTGGCATATCTTTTTTACCGCGGCCAATGGAATAATGTGGTTTGGAGTTTGACTCGTCTTCGTAGCATTTTGACAAATAGAATATTGTTGTTTGGAGTTTGACCGGATCTACGTGGCATTTCTTTGAATTTTCTTGCAACGTCTTTGTGTGAATCTTTAGGAGCACCGTTCATGGTTCTTCCCTTGGGTTGACGAGCGGCTCAGAGAATCACTTTTGGATTGCAGCTTCGTGAGCCTTCTGGAGGAGGACCTTTTGTCCTTATGGTTCCAGTCTTCATGGGCGTCATTGGGCTATCAAAATGCACTGGAAAAGCCTTCTCTCAGTGGAGTTGATGTATCTTTGGATGCAACTTTTCCAAATATTGAAGTTCTCTTCATCAATGAATGGTACATGTGTAATATTAACTGTTTAAATAATTTTTTGAGCCATTGTAAGATTGGCTTACAAGCTATGAGGCTTGAAAAACGAGTTTTTGAAAAGCTTAACTCTGATAACACTTGGTGATCCATAAATGACTAAGTTACAGACTAGAAGGGGGGGGGGGGGGTGTGAAAATACTTTTAAAAAATTTTTAAAAATTTTAAAATATCATGCTTTATTAGATTACTTAGAAAATAAACTTGCCAAAGGCAGCGGAATAAAACAACTAGCTTTGCTGTGAGGTTTTGAAAAACAATAAGAAAACAATTAGTAAATGTTTCAGAGCGAGCTTTACTAAAACAATGAGCTTTTGCAGAACTGTCAAGGAAACTAGTAAGGTTAGCACATGTAATTTAAACTTGACAGAAAATAAAGGAGACAAGTATTTTGAAGTGGTTCATAGTGTTAAAGAACTATTATATTTATAGCGAGGATGGTCACTCCTGGATTTAGTATGACTTTCATTAATAAGATATTTGGAGTTTACAAATTACAATGCTAAGTCTGTGTAAGATAGCTGTTGACAACATATTTGTGTGAAGATATGCAGATATATCCTAACTAAAGTGAAAATTTCATGACCTATGTTTGTGTGTATATAAAAAGAAAGTATCTAATAATTATGACACTCTAAGAATTTCAAACTTTGAGCTTTTACAAATTGAGTGATTAAGCTCTCCTAAAGTTTGGACTAGCAACCTTAGTTCTAAGAGAACAATATTTATGAGTACACTTATGAGAATCAAAGAAGAAAGAAATAACTCTTGAATGTGTTTCTTGTTGGAAAATAGCTAGTGTGACACCTATTAGAGATTGAGTGTTATACTAACTTTGAGATATATTAGAAGTGGATCTCACTATTCCGTTGGAGTGAGTTCAAGCTAATACATGTACTTCAATGTGGAAGCTACAGCGTGGAGGGTCAAACGACTAAAATACTCAAAAGAGTGAATGTTAAAATTAATCTTGAAAATTGTTCGTTGAAGTGGGTTTTGTCAAAAAATCCACATTGAGAGAAAAACCAAATTCTAACGTGGTTTATATGCCTTAGTGTTGGTTGTAAGGGCAAACCCTTAGGGACATTCAAGTTTTGTAGAGGGTCAGGACCTTCTAACATGTGCGCACGGTGCCGCCGAAGTCTCCATTAACAAACTAACAGAGAATTTGAATTGCAACAGTTCAAATCCTTCATATTTGTAATTGTTGCTCATTAATTCTGTGCATTGATATTGAATTATGGCATTTAATTAATTTCGTATAATGGTCATAATTGATCATTATTTGTAGACTTAATTAAGGGTGAAAATTCATTATAAGAGGGAGCTGGAAGGAGCCTTGAAAGATAAATGAAATTCATCTCTTGTCTGCATTCTCTCCTAAACATATTCCCTCTTGTTGTTCACCAATACCAGATCTTTTTCTATTGTTCGTTCACTTTCAATATGTGTTTCACCAGAGTGTTTGCGAAGGAGTCTTGGGAGGCGGTTTATCTATTTCGTCCTGTGCTTCACTTGTACGACTTCCTTTCCTATTCAATGTCCTTGTATTATTGTACTAACTTGCTAACAATCTTAAAAGAGCATTTTTAAGCATTGTTACTGCATATTCGAGGAAAGTTTTGAAACTAAACGATTTGATTTCGAAACACTAGAACGATTCGAAGAACATTAGATTTCGTAATTATATTCGAAAAAAATTGTTTATATAAAACAAATTCATGAAAATTGTTTCTGAAAAAACTGTTTCACTCTTCTGAAATTCTGACTTTCTGAAATTCTGAAGTTGCAGAATTTACAATTTAGCCCATATGAATCATATTTTCACAGTTTTACACCTGTAATTTCCAAAATTTTGTTATTTTTCCTTGCAAACAGTGTTTTTAAAAAAACTCTAAAATTTACATTGTTTAAATTTTGCAGTTTTCTGAACTCTATACTTTTCTAAATTTATAGTTTAGTCCTTGGAATTGCTATTTTTTGGTTTAACCCCTGCAGATGTAACGATTTTGAAATTGGTCCTGCAGCTAATACCTGTATTTGGAATACCCCTGAACATTCTAAATTCTGAATTATGCACAATTGACACGTGCACCCCTTGGATTTCAAAATTTTATATTTTGAATGGCAAAATTTCAGATCCGAACTCAATGGATCTAAAATTTTTGAATAGCCAATTCTGAAACTGTTTTGTGAATTTTGCATAATTTATAATTCAGTCCATAAACTTTGGATTTGTACATTTGTACCCCCTAAACTTTTCATATTCTGCAAAATTGCTGCTAACTTTGGAAATAGTGCACTAAAACAATTTTTCGAAAATCATGCTTTGAAAATCTGCAATTTGCAGTTTGCAGTATTTATATTACAATCCCTAAACTTTCAAAAAAGTGCAAACTGCCCCCTGAATAATTTTATTCAGATTTTCAGATTCTAAACTTATTTTTTGTGAACTTACTTATCATTTGTGGTGTATTGGTTTGAAAGATTATTTCAAATTGACAGTCGATTTGTTCTTTGGTTACTAGGTAATCAAGAATGGAAGATAAATGCAATTCACTCTCTTCTTTGCTTTCTCTCATTAACATATTTCCTCTCGTTGTTCACCAATATCAGATCTTTCTCTATTGTTCGTTTACTTTCGGTATGTGCTTCATCGGAGTATTTGCGAAGGAGTCTTGGGAGGCGGTTTGTCCATTACATCCGAAAGCACTGGAAGACAAATACAATTTAAGAAAATCGTAACTATTACGAGATCCTTCGGTATTTATTTATTGAAACCCAATTGTATGATCTCCTTTCCTATTCAATTTTCTTGTATTATTGTACTCACTTGCTAACATTTCTCTCTTTAGAAAATATTTGCTCTCTTGAAAACTCTTGTAAGCTTCTCCAACCGTTTAAATGTTAAATCTTCAGAGATTTATATAGTTGTGAGAGCTATTGACCGTTTGAAATCCGTCTGTGAGAGGGTCAGAAAAGTTTTGACATTTAATGCTTGGAGAGTTGTTGGGAAGAAATTCTAATAAAAGTTGATGCAGAACTGCTACTGCAAATCCTCTTTATCGCTGACATTCTGCAATGCTATGAAAGGACAGTTGCAAATACTTGTTAGTACAAGGTAGCATGTACTATGTTACCAAATAAGGTAAGATGGGCACGTGAAAATTTATACGCTAAAGTACACCCTGGACTTCTAGATAAAGCTATTGGGCTTTGAACATTGGTTATTGCTTTTTAAATTAAAAACCTAACAACTTAATTAAATAAGGGCGGGAAAAGATATTGTCGCAAAGCTGACTCTTAGAGAGCTTTGCCTGAATTATAAGAGTCCAATAACAGGCTAGTTCAAAATGGTTCATAGATTGCTTAGGGGAATGTCTCTATAATTAGCTAAGTTATATAAGAGTGATAAGTGAGCTTGTGGGAATGAGATCTAGTAAATCTGAAAGTCTACTTGATTTTAATAGAGGTCTAACATAAACATTTAAGAGTTTCATCACCATTATTTGATGAAACTTCTTGATTCTCAGCAATCATGTGAGAACTTTAAAATCTAAAAGATTCAATCAGACTTCGTTAATAATCAAACAAACGAAAATTTCTCTTACACTGTTGAAAAAATTCACTAACTAGTTTGATATTAAACTTGAAGATTGAAAAATTACATAAGTACAACAGAAATAGAGAGGAGATTTCAAATCAAAATGAAATAAAAAATCAGTTGCAGAAATATGGATCGAGGTATGCAGTAATTGGAAATCTCCTTAAGATAAATTCGTCCCTACTAAGGTGCTTGTAGTGTTTTGGATATCTGTCGCCCAAGATATAACACTCTTTCACAACTTTCACCGTTAGCACCTTAGGATACTGCCGTGCGAACCAAAGTGAACACACCTTCCAAAGGACGAGAGATTTAGACAGAATGTGAGTAAAAAGAACTTAGAGAACGAGGAAAATTCATTTTTGTTGTGTCCTTGTGAGCCAGGCGCAACCCTCCTTATCTAGGGGCTAGAGTGCCTTTTCCTAAATGTCATGTCTGTTAGAAATGTAACGACCATTTACAATTTCTTTGATTAAATGACCATCTGACAAGGAGATAACGGGCACTCGTTATCTACCTAGCAAAAAAAACGTGATTATTCGGATGACAATTACACAAGGCGTTAGTTCTACAGAGAGATAATCAACGATTGTTATTTACTTACCAAACAAACAAGACTGTTCGGATAACAGAACTTAACGAACTGATTGAGCGTTAGTGATAAAAAGTTAAAATAGTGAAAAGGATCTAATAGCTCCCGACGACGATACGTACTTAGTGATTGGATGTTAAAATAGTAAAGAGGCTCTAATGGCTCATGTCGACGATGCGTACGTACAAAGTGCAAAATGAACGCCATCAAAGCGTCACACTATCGCCACGTCGGCGACACGTGCGTGCACGCACGCGCGTGTTGTGGTGCTTCACAGCATACATGATAATTCCTTCCCATGTGGTAGACTTTATTTTGATAAGGGAGTCTTATCCTCACTTATAAGAATCTTAAATTACTTCCCCATTTTTAAGAATCTTAAATTACTTCCCCATTTTTAATGCGGGATAATTGTATAATAAACACACATAGTCCATTCAATGTGACACACTTTAATGACATTTTTCAATTCACCTAAAATTGAGTTTAACTAATTTGATATCTCATGGTATTCACCATACTTTGGTGATAAAAATGTTCAATGGTTCGATTAAGCGTCCGATCACGAAGACTACATAGGTTAATATGAAGTGATATGATACTGTTTACAATATGAATATGAGATGATATGCCCCCAGGGCATATATCACAGTGGCAAAGGGGAGGGCGGATAGGGCTCAGCGCGGTAGTGTGCAGGGTTCGATT
>JAOWAN010000005.1:20063782-20101131 GCA_028566635.1 Lobelia cardinalis
CTCATCTTTGTTAGCCCTATCTTCTGCGGTTATAACCAATGGCTCCTCGAACGGTTCAGGAGCTACAAATATCAAGTCCTCGTTCCACATTCGGTTAACGCTCTTCACCTGAATCCAAGTTAAAAAGACGAGGGAATTAGAATTGTTATCCAGGACTAGAAGTTGCTTATAAGTGAAGGAGATATATTCAAGAGTTTCAAACTTGGAACAACAAAATGCAGGAGACTGAAACCATATTTCAAAGGATTAAAACTATGTACTCCTTAAGAAAATATTATGAGTTGGCCTAAATGGCAATCTACATTAAACTAATCAAATGAACTGCTGCAAATTGGTTCAACTTATACTTTCTGCTTGTAACATCTATGGTCTGATGTAATTAAACAAATTAGGAGCTTTTTCAGTGAAGAAAAAACAGAAAGCACAAAGAATGCTCAAAATATTTGATGATTTTGAAGTTATAAGAAAGCTCAAATAAAGCTTCAGGAAAGAAAAAAAAAACTTATGATCACCGTGAAGAAATTCATAAGGAAAAGAGATAAGAATGAGGAGAATTAATTTTCATAATAATGTGTATTTAACATTTTTTTAGTTTAAGAGGAGTACTGTTACCGTATAATATTATAAGGGTATTATAGTACTTATATCAAGAATATTTTTAAAAAATAAAAAAAATGTACATTTATCAAAATTGAAGTATGTAAATAACAACACCCGATTAAAATTATATATAGTCTCGAATGCATCATAATGACTCTAGCCTTGCTCATTGCTAGAACGTATCCTTGAGATTCTTAATTCAACACTTTTCCTCCCCCTAATTATTCTAGTTTACTTCTTCTTCGCTATCGTGGCTGAGGGTTTATTGAGTTCAATATTTATGCACATCTCCCATATTTGCACCATCATGACTCTAGCTAGCCTTCCTTGATAATTAAATTGCTAGAAAGTACCTTTAATTTTTGAGGTCTTAATTTATTCAACACTTGCTACAAATCTAAAAGTTGGTAGCTATTTGAAAAATCCACAATTCTTCAAGGAGCTGACATGTAAATGCCACGGTAATTAGGTACGGTGGAGGACGTATGTAGGAAGGCGGCATCGCTGATTGGTTAAGCGGCTATAGTTAAACACTTCAATATTTTTCCACATTAATTACTTGAATGGTCTTCTTATGATAAAAGCCTAAAAATCAAAATTTGTTATGTCAAATGATGCGTTAATTTTTATAATATAATTTTAAAATATATATTATAAAATTTAAAATTTTAGAATCAATTTTTAAATCGTTAAAATAGAGTTATTAAAAAATAGCATTAAAAGTGACATATCATGCATTTGACATAACAAATTTTGAATTTAAAAATAAAATGTGCTTTTTAATTGTTTTAAATTAGGGTGTTATCTGTTAGGTTTTCATTCCATTCCCAGCCATGTAAAGGGATAGTTGTAGCTAGCCAGTAATATTTGATTGCCAGATTAGGGTGACCTTAAGATGGAGGATCTTTTTGCAGGAATCGCTGTGAAATTGGGGACTCATCAAGGAGAATTTCCTAATAATGACAAAGGGATTCTAACTTGAGGATAAGTTAGGGTGTGTTCACTCGTCCAGTTTGAAAAATAAAATAAAAATACAAGTTTTTAAACACAAGTTTTCTCTCTCTACCTATTATTTTTACATACCCCTATATCACCTTTATATCTTATTAAACATCACATCAAATCACAACTATCATCCTCACTCTCTTTCTCTCTCCATCACTATCATGTAATTTTTTCAAATTTAAAGGGCAAAATTGTTAAATTCTTATAAAACCAAAATCAACACAAAACAAACACAAAACACAAATAAAAACAAAACATATTAAAAAACTCCACGTCCAAACCACCCTTAGTCTTTTAGGGGGGGTATTGATAGGATTGATACTGTAGTTAAACATACTATTAAGCATGTGTATGTCAGAGGTCAGTTTATAAGAGATAAGGATACCTAATTGCTGAAATTTTCTATAATTGCATATGAGCAATTAATATTTTTCTGTAACTGCATGTGAGCAGTTATTCTTCTCTATAACTGTAGCAGTTAACCTTTCCTATAAATAAGAGACATTGTAGTCTCATTAGGTAATTTTTTTTGGGAAGTTATGGTTTGATAAAACTGATTCATTGGGAATCGGGATTTAAATCATTGAAAATCAGAATCATTCTCTTCTCCAATTTGTAATTTATATTTCACTCAAAAAAATTATTCATCTATTTGTGTTCTTCTTCCTAATTCTCTATAACTAGTTCTATCACTTTTTCAGTCTGATTAATTTAAAATTTTATTGTGGAATTAGAAGTTTAACTGTAAAATTGATTGGAGGAGCATGATATATTTGCTAATGCTGAGAACACAGAAAATCTATCAAGAACGTTAATATCATTGAGTGAACCCGGCATTCCGAAAAAAGCCTGCCAAATCCAAAGACCTTGTGAAGCAATTGCCTCTAATATAATTGTTGGTTCACGAAAATAATTTGTGTACATTTTCTGCCATGCAATTGGATTTTTTTAACCTCTAATGTATGCAGTCAATGCTTCAAAGTATCCCCGAAAATTTATGTTGCTCGTTGACTTGAAACAATCTTGAAAGGTCTTTTTGAGACGGTGCCCTTAAGTATTATTCACCAAAAATGCTAACAATTACTTTTACAAATTGACGTAAGCTTTCAATAACAGTGCTTTTCCCTATGCGTGTATGATTATATATCTAAAAAAATCGCTGGAACTTCAAAAGCAAGTATTCTAAAAGCAGCAATTAGAGAGTCCAAATGCATCATTTCCTTGAATAAAATAAAGATCGTACGCCTCCACGTGGGAAAAAATTTAATAAAAAATGGGACGATGCATACGAAATATCCTTCTAATAAAATCATCATCATAGACGGGGTTATTAGCAAAATAATCACAAGAAAGTTTATTGTGACTTTCGGCTCTATCACGATTGATGACTCCTCGATCGAGAATTGAACCATTGTGACGCTTGGCTTTTCTCTACCTCTCTGCTTCCTACTCTTCGGTTGCTCGTAGCAGCGTTTGAGATCTTCATAATCCGAGTAAGTTAGGAAAGCCAAGATAAGATCAAGATACACGATGAAACGAAAAAAAATTATAAGAGTCGAAAATAAGTATGAGAAAGTGATGAATTCATTAAGCCAGCAAGAGATTTATAGTATGCAAAGATGACACATAAATTAAAATCTAAAGATAAGACGACACGCACATCAAAATAAGAAGATAATATGGCACGCACATAAAAAATATAAATAAGACGGCATGACATCAAAAATATTAACTTATAATGACACTCAAATTAAATTAATATATTTTAACTTATAATAAATATTTAGATTTGTTTCATTTTTAAAAATAAAATATACATAAAAAAGTGAATATAATAACACCAAAATTTAAATAATTTTTTAATTTTAATTAATATTTGTTTCTATTTATTTATATTAAATAAATTATATTATTAATTTAATTACATTAAATAAATTATATTATTAATTTAATTACATTAGTCTAATAAATTAATTAAGTTATATTTATTATTTAGATGCGTATGATTGAAATGTAAAACATCAAATAAAATATAAAAATATCGTAATAATAATCAAATGAATATTCACTCACGTTTAAGTTGCTCTTAGGTCTCTCCTTGTAGAAAATCTGACGAGCGTCTATGCGTTCGGTTCTAAATCGAGCGCCCAATGCACATATATGTGTTATAAAATGTACATATATTTGTTATAAAATGTACATATTAATTATATCATTAATATATTAATAGTTAATATGTACATTTCATAATACATATATGTATATTTTATAACACATATATGTATATTGAGCGCTCGATTTAGAATCAAGCGCCTAGACGCTCATCAGACTGACTGCTCTCCTTGAGCCACATGGTATACTTTGATGGTACTTTAATGAACATTTTATTAAGTAGATTGCTTAATCGTTAACCATCAAAAACATTTTATCTTAATAGGCTAATCGTACAAATTCAGACTTGTCACTTACGAACCTGATCAATGAATGAAGTATATATATTTATAGAAAAATGATCAGCTACAAATCATAAATATCGTATAAACGTGTGAACTATTGTATTTTAGTACTTTTTTGTTGTATATTCGTTAATTTTATTGTATCTTAATTTTTTTTTTGTATTTTTAATAAGATCACGTTGTATGTTATTACATTTTTGTTATATCTTCGCATCTTAGTTAGCTTGTTGTATATTTACGAACATGTTGTATCTTAGTATATTTTTGTTGTATCTTAGTTGATTTTCTTTAAAAAAATCTTGTTTTGGATCTTTACTTTACAAAATACAGACATATAACTAACATACAACAAAAATGTACTAAGATATAACTGGTTTATACGGTTTGTATGAAAAAATAGTTTGTAGTGAAATAAACCCCTATATATATTTATTTTTTTAGCCCCAAGGGATTATGGTAAGAAATCGAAATGAGTGAAGTATAAATTCCTCTTTTTAACACCTTCAAATATTTTTCTAAATTAATAATATTACTTAAAATTATGAGAAAGTAACAGCATGTGCAAGAGACATTGAAAAAGAGCAGTTGGTATACCGTGTGCCTAGGTATACGATATGCTAGGTGCGTCCAAATGCACATAAATATAATAAATTATGTACATAATGTGATATAAAATGCACATAAGTTATACCATTATTATGTACATTTTATATCACATTATGTACACAATTTTATATTTTTATGTGCATTTGGGCGCACCTAGCACCGTGTACCTAGGCGCACGATATAATTTGCCGAAAAAGAGATAAAAAGTGTTCTTAATTATTGTTGGTTAAAAAAAAAGGTGAACAAAACAGTTCCGACACATCTTTTGAAGTGTGCGATACATATGGGGAAAAAATGTTTCGATATTTTCTTTGATATGTTTTCCGGTGAACAAAAATTTCGACATACATTTGAAAGTTTCTGAGATGTGTCGGGAGTAGGGGTGTCAATTTGTGTATTTCATGAATTTATTAAATTTTCTTTATTAAGATTTCATCTCTTTTAAAAAAGTGAAAATAAAGAAATTTGGACTTATGTAAAAAGTAAATTACATAAATCTAATAAATCACAAATTGTCATCCCTACTCGGGACAGGGGCGGATCCAAACGGAGTCGGACGAGGTCAGCCGACCCCACCGTCACGAAAAATTCTTGAATACTAGTAATATTTGTCGAAAAAAATAAAGGTTTTCACCCCCTAATAGTCTTCTTTATCGAGTCCCGCCGCCTTTGTTGTAATATAAATTTATTTTTTTATTTATTTTTCAATACTTCAGAACAAAATGACTGTCATTTTCTGTGTAAATTATTATGACATTTGACTTTGCTTCTAATTTTTATGGATCCGATCAATCAATATATTTTTTCGTATCAAAAAATTTTCTTCGGGGCAGCATTTCTCCCCCACGGCGGACGAATCCTGGCTCCGCCCCTGAATCGGGAGGTATCAGAATGTTGGAAAATATTGAACACGAACACGCTAATTCTACAGAAATGTCGGTACTGCTTAACCAAAAATTAGGGTAACACAAACGCGACAAATTTATTATTATTATTTTTTTTTTTGGAGATTACAACTTCTTCAAAGAAAATGTATAATTACTCGTATATATTTCACAAAAATGGAACCGCCACAGCCATGCATCCACTAAATTCATCATCGCTTCAGATGTGCCGTATCCATTTACGTGCCACAAGATTTTAATGATAAAAATTCAATTTGATGTTAAAATTATAATATTTTTACTCTTGAAGAACAAATATTGCATTTTATAAGTTCATCTGTATCCTCTGCAAGTTGAATAATTGATCGGGTAAATCACAAAAAGTTCTACAGGTGGGTGTGGTTGTTTCAATTCCATATTAAACCCACCGAAGTGACCGAACACATATATTTAAATTTAAAGTTGGTCTACTTTTCTTTTCCTCTTTCCGTCGTACAAGGACGAAAATGGATGGCACCTGACGGGAATCAAGGGGTGGCTTAGTGGTAGAGCCGAATTTTACAGTATGTAAGGTCTCATGTTCGATCTCTTCTCATGCCCTCTTGGGGCCAAAAAAAAGAAAAAAAAAAAAAAAAGATGGCACCTGACACCTTGTAAATTATATAGAAGTTTTACAGTTTCGCCCTTTAATTTTTTTGATTTTATAGAAGTTTTATATTTTTACCTTTTAAAATTTCAAAAAATAATATGATAGTGCTGCAGAAAGAAAGAGAGAAAGAGAGAGTGGTAGTTGTGATTTTGATTTGATGTTTATCGGAATATAAAGTTGGGTATAAGGGATTAAAAACTTGCATGTTTAAAACTTAACTCTTAAATGAGTTTCTTTGACTTATTTTTCAAGTAAAGTGTGAGTCATTCGTGATGACGTCTTTTAAATCTCAGCTCTCCTATTGAATCACTTCTTACGATCTATTAAAAGTCTACGAACACCCAAAAACACTATCTTAACACGTTACTAAATTGATTTGCACGGCAATGATAAATTAGTTTGATGTATACCCCAAAATTTAGAAGAAAAAAAATGAAAAAGACAGAAAACAAAAAAAGATAGGGCAATAAAATTGGTGCCTTAAAAAAAAAATATTCAAGTACGATAAGAAACTTTCCCAATAGCGTAGTGGCAGCCATTGTCGTTGTCTATTAGACATGCTTTTCAATTTCTAGCCTTTCCCTCCATGGAAAGCTCTCCTCTCCTCTAATGGAAGGAAACCTTGTCTCGACACGTGCCAAAAGGTACGCACGAGCAAAAGTAATTTTTAATGAAATGAGATTGGATGAGACAAGGGGAGGGATCGTGCAATGGGAGTCGACCTTTCAATGAATATATAAAAATTGTGAGTGAAAGAATGATTAAACATATTGCGCGTGTCAGTCTTACAAATTATGTTACAGAAAATGACATATCATCTGATATAAAAAACCTCGATTCATTTTGTGGTTCACTCGATCATGATAATGTGGTGGTTTAGAAGAAATTAGAAAGTTCACGTAATTTTTAAAATTAACATGATCAAAAACATGATATCCTAATTAAACTCATTTATTTATCTAAGTAATCATTTCATCATGATTCTTATTTATGGACTCGGCTCTGCTCTTAATTATATGTGTAACAATACTCCATAATTTTACATCAAAGAGAAGTAGAAATTTCATATGGTTTATATGCAGCCTCCTCCTTATAATCTAGCATCAATTCATCTATGAGCTTATGGATCGTTTGTGATAAACTATTGACCCAAGATGCGGTGTTAGGTGTGGACCAGTGGATGAACTAAGTAGCGATCCGGGATCTTCGAGCTCCGATCGTTAGAATATGTCATCTTTTAAGTTATTTTGAATCGTTTGATTAAACTTTAATTTTTTTTCAAATAATTTAATATCTTAAATTTATAAAATAACTTTGCATGATGTTAAGAAAATTCAATGTAAAATATAATAAATGTATTAAATTAAAATATATATATATATATATATATTAAATTGATCATTCAAAGAAAAAGAAGACATTCACTTTGAAAGAAAGGAAGGAAGGAAGGACTTGCTTTCTATATAACCAACCAGCAACATGACATTAAGAAATGATAAAGAGAGTACCATTTTGACTTGTTTTTGTTAAGCACTTAATCATACAGAATTAACAAATACTAATTTTACTTAATGTGGAGTAATTTTTGACGCTTTTTGATTGGTCCTAGTCCTAGTCCAATTCCACTATGGCTTATGGCTGAGTGCTCCCGTGATTGACACCCTAGAAATGTCAACCAGGTGTTTTTATACATGGATGGATGTATTCACGGGGCTTTGAATCCTGTCACTGATATTGATATAAATGTCAGCACGGAATCCGTTGCGGTGCACGAGATCTCGCCGATAAAGTAAAGTTTATGTTAACTCTGTTTGAATGTTTAAATTGTTAATTTTATAGGGGGCTATATTGAAACAACTTAATATTATGGGGGCCTCTGGAAGAACCTCATTCTCGCGCCCTCTCGATTAACGACTTCTTATTAATCGAGTTTATGTGTCATTGAATGTCTAATGAGAAAATAAGTGTCGGGCCTCTCTAGTGACCACTCGATTATTGAGAAATCGAGAATCGCCACATTCGTTTTGTTTTAAATTTCAGAAGCACAAATTTTCCAAGAAAGATTTTAGATTTGGGGGCTAAGTTACGGACTGAGAAGGGATTATGCACTCAATTTGTCCTAACTGTCTTTAAAGGTGTCTAGTATGCATATATCCTCTAAGAAGGTCAAGATTGGACAAGGCCAAAATTGGTCAAAATGTCAACAAATCAATCAAAATGATAGGTGGTCAAACTATAACCCTAGGACAAATCAAGACATGTAGATAAGTAAAGGTCCCAAATCTCATATTCACAAGAAATAACATGCTAATCATTGCAAGGGAAATATAATCACACACACAATGAAGGGTAAAATGGTGTAATGAACACATGTCATCTCTCAAATATTTTTCCATGGTTATTGATGAGCTTGAAAAAGACTATCATTCATGAATTTTAATATAGTAATGGGAGTAAATATTAGGAAAACATACAAAATGAGAGCTTAAAGCATGAAAACAAAGACTAAAATGGCTCTAATGACAAATTTAGAATGACATTTTATGTTTTAGCAATCCCCTAATGGAGATGAACTCTCAAAAAATCAAAGAGAGTCCCAAAAGCACATGTCTATTCTCATCTTAAGATCATCTTAGAACCATGTTTTGAAAAGAGAAGAAAAAAGATGGAGATCTACTAAGGAAGAAAATACAAAATGAGAGAGAAAAGGCTTAAGACAAAGATCTTACTCCCAAGACATGTTTAAAACTGCATACTAACATAGATCTATAAACTAACGTACGCATGAAGAACTTCAAAGAGACATGCATTTCATTTCATAGACAAACTCATAAAGAACATGACAACATTCTTACACAAACCTTAACTATAACATATCATTTTCACTACAACAACAAGAAGAAGATAACATACTTCATATTTAAACAAAGAAAATTATATATTACATATTACTACAAAAATAACATAAACAACACAAGATCTAGCTAGGAGAAGATGAGAAAAACTACTTAGAAGAAGGTTTATGAAATTTATACCTACTCCAAAGTTTTTAACAAGATGAAGAGAAGGGTCATTTAGCTCCTTAGGTCATTTGCTTAGGATTATGCTCCCTTTGTCTTGATTTCTCTTATAGAAAGAGAGGCTTGATTTGAAAATAGTGTTTTGTGTTTGGTGTTTCGGATTTGGGTTTGGGTTTGGGTTTGTGATTGTTATTTGTGTTTCTTGTGTTTGGTGGGAGAAGAGACCTAGATTATAAATCTAGGGGTTCTTCCTCGGGAGAGAATGTAGAGAGAAGGGAGAGAAATTGGTAGGGAGGCTTGTAGGATTGAATGGAACTTGGTTGGTGGAATGAGAGAACTCTTTAAATGAATGAGAATTAGGGTTTGGAATAGGATGAAGTGAGGTATTTAAACTTTCAACTAAGGGCCAATATTTGATAATGATTTAAATTGGAGGGCTTAGATCAACCCTAGGTTCAACCCTTTAAAACTTTTATTGGGTCAACTGTCTAAAATACTCCTTTTAGCCCAAAATCTGGATGAAGAGTTGGCCATAAAGTGGGAGATCAGCGGCTCACCGCCGTTAAGGCAGGCTAGCCAACGTTAAGGCAAGTTCTCTGCGGTTACCGAAAATTTCCTATAGCCTCCTTTCCGTAAAGTCAGACTCCTTACCGTTGAGGCGGACAAACGATGTCTTGTGCTTTTGCTCATCCTTGTCGATATTTGTGCTCCTCTTTTGTCCTTTCTTGTCTCCCAAGCCAGGTTTTGTCTCTTCTTTAGCCCAAGATTGGTATTATGCCTGCTCCATGTGATATAAGGTAACTTTTAGCCTCATTCTATTGCTTGTATTCTTGGATAAAAAATGTAAAATACTTGGTAGAAAACAAGTGTCACATGTAATGTACTATCTATCATAATCAAGTCATGACATGCAACATTTAAATATGTGATATGCAATAAATTACAAATGAGATTAAGGCTTTTAATTATGCAATATTAGTTACTTAATAAGCGAGAAACATCATGCAATTAAATATGCAATAATCGATAAAAATCTAGTTAAGTATAAATCAAGGGTGCAAAAACGGGGTGTCTACATGCTCATTTTATATTGGTCATAGAAATAGAGGAGGTATTTTGTCATTTACCTTCCCAAAAAGCAATTTTTCCTTTCTCAAAAGTGATCAACTCTAATGAGGAATAGACAAATTTGAGAAGGTATTGATACCTCTTCAAATTAGAAGGACTTTTGCCTTTTCATTTGCCTTACCATTGGAATGCAAAATATAGGAAAAGGAAAGGCAAATTTAAGAGAGTAGAGGCTTCCCCCCCCCCCTTCTTTTTTTTTACCTTCTCAAATTTGGGAATGTATTGCTACCTCTCCAAATTAGAATACATCATTATGCTCCTTCATTTACCTTCATCATTGGAATGCAAAATATAGGAAAAGGAAAGGCAAATTTGGAACTTATGAGGTATACCTCCTCATTTTCCTTCCCCATTGGAGTTTCTCAAGGAGGTTTATTTTTTAGAGAAACAAAAACCTTTCATTCTTACTTCCTACTGGCGATCGAGCCAATAAAGGCTCCATACATTTTCCTCTTGGGAAATCAGACCAATGGTCTTTTGTCAGATATTTTTTAGAACTGTTGTCATCGAACCAATTATGGCTTCCTAGTATTCATCTAATTAGGAAAATAAGACCACTAGTAGTTTGTCAAGATATTTTTTAATATGTTGCGATCGAACCAATAAGGCTTCCCATGTGTTCATCTTAGGAAAATTGGACCACTACTAGGTCGTCAAGATAAGTTTTGAAATGTTGCGGTCAAACCAATTAAGGCTTCCTATGTATTTCCCTCGAAAAATCAAACCACGCGTAGTTTGTCAAGATAGTTTTGAAATTATCGAAGTCATAATTGCATGGGACTTCAGAACAGGTTATAATAATTTTTGAAATGATCGAAGTCATGATCGCAGCGAACTCCAGACCAAGTTTTGAAATAGTTTTTGAAATGATCGAAGTCATGATTGTAGCGGACTTCAGATCGAGTTTTGAAATAGTTTTTGAAATGTTCATTTTTGAAATGATCGAAGTGATGATCAGTCGACTTCAAACCGATTTTGAAATAGGATTTTTTTTTTTTTAATGATTGAAGCCATGATCACAGTGGACTTCAGATCGAGTGATTTTTTTTTTGAAATGGGGCATGCACATGCAAACTATGTACATTTGTGATCAGTATATTTTATACACTCATTTAGGGCTTCTTTCCATTCATAAGTATGTTGGTTTCGAGCATTTTATTCTGGTATATGTTCTTTTGGTGTTTTTGAAACAAGGACCTAGATGCAAATCTAGTGAAGTTATGACTTCAAGGGCTTAAATGATAAAAGTGAAAAATTGCCGGAAAAACCGCTATTGCGGAATCGAGGTGTAGTTGTTTTTATTCACTAATCTAGAACGATTTTTTTTTATTTCTAGATATTTCGATGTATAATTGTTTTCATTAAGTAGTATTCAAGTTGTTATTTCTTGTGCTTTCGAAAGGTATGTACTTGGAGATTGATGTTGAAACATATCATGTTATGCGGATAAATATCGCTTTATGTGTTGACTCAACTGCGGCACCACTCCAATTTGGTACAACTGAATAAATATGACTTTAT
Source organism: Lobelia cardinalis (assembly GCA_028566635.1). Classification (NCBI taxonomy): domain Eukaryota; kingdom Viridiplantae; phylum Streptophyta; class Magnoliopsida; order Asterales; family Campanulaceae; genus Lobelia; species Lobelia cardinalis. The sequence goes on from JAOWAN010000005.1 coordinate 20,075,652, forward strand.
ATGTTGACTAAATTGTGGGCCACTCCAATTTGATACAACTGCACGATTTACGGGTAAGTTTTTAGGCTAGAGGTTTAAGAAGAGGGATGAATGGTGAAAGACTTGACTTGACTCGTCTTAGAAATTCACTTCATGGAGAGAGGAAACATGCACGCAACGCGCCAAGTTATAATGGTCAGGTGAGTGAAATTTGTTTTAGTCGGTCCATTGACAAAGTTTTGAAGTAGTCGATTCCTTCTCGAAATCATAAACCTCTTGTATTCCAATTATGCAACGACTCCCCAAAAATCGAACAAGTCTCAGGCAAGAGTCCTATGCTCTTTCGAAGATCCATCACTTGGCCATTCTAGGTAAGGTCACTTCAGAAATTGCCACTCAATCCAAGTGTTTTGATCTATAAGGGCTCGTGTTTGGACTCCCTTGACTCTTTTGAGAGATGACTCTTGCTTAAGAAAGACCTCAATATGCTCTTAGTGAGCTCTCTCGATGAAGAATGACATATTGAGATCAGCACTATCAAGGAGTCCAAAGATTCAAATGAGATGAATCAGAGGGCTCTCTATGCTAGTTTGAAAATACAGAAGCGTGAATTGATTAAGAAACAAGAGTTGAGTAAAAGTATGTGTGGCATCTCTTTGATCTCACAAGAAGAAACAAAACCACCTTTACTTCATCCACTCCATCTACTTCTTTTTTGGAAATGTATGAGGACCAAGCAATTGCTGCTTTTTAAAGATTTATGATCGAATGAAGTCCTTTAGGAAATTTTCAAAAACCCCTTTGGGTACTTTCCAAAAACTTGTAGTGAGCTGAGACAAAAAGGAGAATCTTGTCTTTCTAACTGTAGAAAATCAAGACATTTTATGTCCAACTTCCCTTCTCCTAATTGCGAGAACTGCAAAAGCAAACCCCAAATTGATTTGCCAAACAAAAGGATTTAACTGTTGAGGATGAAGTTGAAGAAAAATCTTTGCCTTCTTGGGTAGAATCTAACTCAGGTGAGGATGACACTGACTTCACTGAACAGGCTCATCTTTGTTTGGTAGCTAGGTCTGTGACCTCAGATGATGAAGATGACTCTATTTCCAATGAAAATGAGCAAGAATTTTTAAACTCACTGAATCAAAGTTTGATCTAAAGGTGGCAAACCCTAACCTAAGTCTTAAGTATAAGAAATGAAAGATTTCAATATCAAAAGTACACAAAGTCTTTGTGGAAACATATCACTCTAATGTCTTATCACTCAACATAGTTAAAATGGGGGATTTTGTGTGATTCCCCTAATCAACTCTTTTGCTACAAAATTTGATTCTTGACTTTCTTTAATTTTCCGGATGATTATAATTTTTTTTTTTGTTGTTGTTGAGAAAGACTATTTGTTCATTTTGTTTTGGTTGGTTGGAATAGGAGAGAGGGTAGGGCGTTGAGCTGATAATAAAAAGTTCATAAGGGAGAAAGCATTGAGGCTAGAGGAAGAAAAGTGTGCGAGTAAGGGAGTGAGCATTATGGTGTGGCCGGACGAAGAAAATGTATCCCACCGATGAGTTGTCTTTAATTGAACTAAATAAACATCTCCAACCTTTGGTGTTTTAAAAATTTTATTTTTTTTTAGATAAAAGAGAATCATTTGGCAGGTGCATAAATAAAAGCATGCCATGAGAAATCCCTATATTCTATCGATATCTTTTAAAATTACATAATTGCTAAGCCTCAAACATAAGAAAGGAAAGATTTTCTTATCAAAATTACACACAGCCTTTATGAAAACCCGATCACTAACGTCCACTAGTCAACATAGTTAAAATGGGCGATTATGTGTGATTCCCGCCATCCACTCTTCTGCTACAAAATTTGAATTTCCTCTTTGTTTTCTTTTTCTTTTATTTTCCCTAATAAATATTATATATGTTTTCGTTTAAAAATATCATTTGTTCATTTTATTTTGGTTGGCTGGAAAGGGAGAGAGGGTGGGTGATTTGAACGGTCAATAAAACATTCATTTTTAGCAAATAGGTAATTAGTGGTATTATGATTCGGTTTGGAATCTAATTTATTAGCCAAGCATTTGAGGATTGGCACCAAAAAGTTAAAACTGAGTAGGGTTGATGTTGATAAACTATAAACAAACACACCTATAACAAGGCAATAACACCAAGAATATTTATCTTTCTTAATATTTTACTGGAATCCAGCTGTGAAGGGAGGGAGGAAGAGATAGGAGTTAAGAAGCAGTAGCTAGTAAGGGAGAAATCACTGTGCTGGAGGAAGGAAATGTGTCCGAGAAAAGGAGAAAGCACTATGGTGTAGGTGGAGAAGGAAATGTATCTCACCGACGAGTTGGTCTTTAGTTGAACTAAGTAAATATTTCCAAGGTATGAGATTTTATTTTTTTTTCTTTTCAAATAAAAGAGAATGATTTGGCATGTGTATAAATTAATGCATGCCATGAGAAAGGCCTGCATTTTATCGGTCTCTTTTAAAAATACATATTTGCTTATGCTCAGATCATGAATATAATATTTTTGATTTTTGATATTTGATTTTGCTATGAATCTCTCATTTTCTCTCTATCTATCTCCTATTTTTTTTAAATTTACAAATCAAATATCACACTAAATCGCGTTCGTGCGATATTCGTGCGATATTTGATATGTGAATTGAAAAGATTAGGAGAGAAATAGAGATAAAATGACGGAAATTCATAACAAAATTAAAAATTAAAAATATCATATTCATGATTCGAGTCTTAAGTTTTTAAAAAATTGGTATGGCTAAGGAGATGGCATGCATTCTAACTGAATTTGAAAATCTCAAGAAAATTTATTTTTGTCTTAAGGATCAAGCACAAGAACTTATTATTTAGAACAGAAATGCTTAATATACTACACAAGTTCGCACTGTATATCGATTGATTATGCGGTATGTTGTGCTGTATATCTAGGACAACTCTATTGAGAATAAAGCTCTAAAGCCTATTGTTGAAAATTTTAAGGCAGAGATGGCTGACTTGTCATTCTCATAAACACTTTTAATTGAGTAGCAAATAATGCAACATACTTGGCTACTTATCCATTTTGACAGTATGACAAAATAGAGAAATGATGTATAAACAATAATTTATGTGACTCACGTGAGTCGCTAGGCAGCAAATGATATAACATACTTTGCAATTAACTTGTGGATATTAAGTTTTTCAAGAAAATTAATTCTTATTCAATTTGATTAAACAACACACGATGCCTTGCACATGGCAAGATGAATGGGAGTCCATATCAAATCATCTGTTTGACTCCATTCATATTCAGCCATGAATAAAAGTAGTACACTATATAAAAATATGTTGCATATTGTAGCGATGAAAGTATGTTTGAATGGGAGTCCATATCAAATCATCTATTTGACTCCATTCATACTCATCTATGAATAAAAGTAGTACATTATATAAAAATATGTTGCATATTGTAGCGATGAAAGTATGTTTCATGAATAACAAATTAATGTTTAGTATACTTCATATTCCAGTGTAATTCTCCAGCGGAAAGATTCGATTATCTGAACCAGAGACATCAAAAAGACAAGATCCACCAGAAAATTTCTCTGTTTAAAGGTATATTCAATATTTAAGAAAATGAAGCAGAAAGAGATTCAGCATGGACCAAAGATGACAATAATTCAGCATCACTTCCATGGCCCTCTATCTCTGGAACAGAATATATACATCCTAGATAAGTTCATTGTACAGGGTCTGTTCAAAGAAACTATTTTTGGAAAACCATAGGGGTCTCAGGGGAGATAGATAGATGACTCTAGCCGTTCTAAACAAAAATTCTTCAATGCAAAGCTTTTAAGTAGTCCACAAAGCATCAAACTTTACTCCCAAGTTACAGAGATCATTGAGTTGGAGAGACCAGACTCTTCAAAGGTTAATTTGCTTTCGTAGTCCAAATCCTTGGAAGCACCTGGGATTGCCTGAGTCAAGCGGAATGACCTTGGATCAACCTGGTCAAGGTGGGCATAGCAGAATGACCACAAGAGCTGCGAGAGAGAGAGAGAGAGAGAGAGAGAGAGAGAGAGAGAGAGAGAGAGAGAGAGAGAGAGAGAGAGAGAGAGAGAGAGCATATTAAGTCATTATTCGCCAATTGAAAATTTCAACATTTGGGAGAGATAGTAACGTTCATTTTCCACCATAAATATAGAGTCAGCATACTATCACTAGCAAGCCTACAAAGGCTGCAGGATCATAAAACAAGTAGGGGAAGTGAAAAGGTCAAACAAGAAGCAGTTTCTAAAGGCTCAAAGAAATAAGTATAAAAAATATTAAAATTCAAAGAAATAAATAATATTTCCTCTATTTCAAAATAAATGTTCCTTATTCCTTTTTGGAATGGTCCAAAATAAGTGTCCTCTTCCTAAGCTTTCCCTTTTTGGTTACCCAAGTTTGAATTATAGCCACACAATTATTTTGGACCCACAAATAATTCATTTCCATCCAAACCTTAACATAGTCAATTTTTTTACCTAAAATCATGTGCAAGTCAATTGGGTCAAATAGTTTAGAACGGAGGGAGTAGGGATAATCAATAATATTCCACTTATATTGCTCAAGTGAGTAATGCTCAAGGATTTTTCAAACAATGCATGCTTAAGACATCTGATTCAATTGTTAACAGGTAAGCATATGACTCCTTGCACCAATGTAGATTGACAAACTAAGCACAATTCAAAAGCACACAGCCAGAGCATACCACTAACTTCATATCTTAGGGTTTCTGTTGGATCAAAATCATTAAATACATCTTGCTCATACATTAAGGTAAGAACTAATAAGTCATATATGTGAACATGGCTAAGAGGAGGACAAAAGCTATGACAAGCAAGTACTGGAACCTATAACTTTTCATATGAGCTTTGCAACCGTCAAATGTTAACTAGAGCCTTGCCATTGCTTATCCTTTCTTTGATAGATCACCATTGCTTAAACTTCACTGGTCCTCACAACAAGATAATGGAAAGTAGCATTTACAATGCTCTACTCACCATCATCGAAGGTGCGCATTTTATGCTTCATCTTTCGAGAGAATAAAACAATGTTTTTGCTTTTCAATTGAAATGACCTATGCACCCTAGAACTTACTCTCCAACGAGATGAAGTCTACTCCCTTTCTACATATCATTAATTCCAACTAGCCTTCCCTCAAATTATATAACCACTTTTTCTCTTCTTCACAAATGTCTTTCACACAGCTAAGCTATGCAATAATTTTTTTTGCTGTAGATATTCTATAATTGCAAGCAAACAACCATAAGTAAAGGAAATTTCTTCAAAAGCAAATAATCAATTATAAGTCACACTAGTATGAAAACTAAACCTGTATCGGATCACTGCGAAAGAAGCTCCTTTGAAGCCTGCGCCCATCAGGAAGACGAACTCCAACCCTGCAAAGCAAATTCCTCTCACCCTTGGGCTCTTCCGGCAGAGGTGGATAAGTTGGCTTATCATTTTTAGGTATCTCTTCCTCCGCGTTGGTTGTATCCCCATCTTTTGAGGAGGCTCCACCAGTATCTATCATGCCTTCCATAGAAGCTGCCAATGCGAGTTGCATTTCCTCGTCTTCTTCAGTTGTTCGATCTGCAGCCACTGGAGTCAGGTTTAACCTTAAATTATGCACCATTTATATACTAAATTTGCAGCGGTCATAGTTATTAAAGGCGCAAGGCGCACCAAAGAGCAAAAGGTGTGCCCGGGGCCTAGGCGCAAAGCGGGCGCACGCCCGAGGGACGAGGCGCACATAAATGCTTTAAAATTAATTAAAAATATAATATAGTTATATACAACATCAGCATAAGCAAATAAACCAAATGCAAGTAGTAAATTAAAACATTGATACGAGTCATAGATAGAAAAAGATGTCTAAACACGCAAGTAATGACAAACAAGTGAAACTAGAAATACTGTACGAAGAATCACAACAATTTTCACGGGAATCACAGCATTATTCACAGGAATTACAGCATTATCCACCAAAACAGGGCTCAGAAATACTGTATTGGGAGAAAGAATATGAAAAAAGAAAGAAAAAATGAAAAAACAGGGCTGATACAAAAAAATAGAGCTCCGTACCAGCTGTCTAGCAGCATGATTATTGGACTGAGTTTAATAAAAAGACACGGAACATGATTATAAAAAGAAGGCCCTAATTAAAAAGAAAAAAATAAGTATGAACAAAGATGGAGGATTGTTCAATTATGTACCCAAAAAGAATAGAGAAGGGGGTAGAATAATAAGAAATAACTTGGAAAAAGGGGGGAAAAAAAGAAGGGACCAAAGAAGGGGGTAGAAAAAGAAGAAAGAACTGGGAAAAAGGAAAAAAGGGAAAGAAAAAAAAGTATGGGCCGGAGATGGTCGCCGGAGATCGACGAAGGTCGCCTGCTCGAGTTGATGCTGCTGGTGCAGAGGTTGGCTGGACTCTGGAGGTGGTAGGATTTTGGTCGAGTTATGTGTCGTCACTACCGTGTTATATAAGGGAACTATTGTACTAAAAACGGTAAATATTCTTGCCTAAAATACTGTCAATATTCTCCAGATCTGTGCCTTGTGCCTAGGCGCACAAAGCCCAGGCTCTCGCCTAAGCCCTAGGCGCGCCTAGGCTCTCGCCTAAGGAACAGCGCCTCGCCTAGCCCAACTCAGGCCCCAGAGTTGCGCCTCGCTGCGCCTTGCGCCTAGGCGCGCCTTTGATAACTATGGCAGCGGTCGAGTAACAGTGACACAAATAACATCCGAATTCAGACTTGGGGTGTTTTTCACCGAGCAGTACTAGGTGGAGGATGCAGCATGCTATAAACTCCCTCTGTCCCAAAATGATCTTCTCATTGTACATTTTGTAAATATTAAGTCCTTATTAGCATGAGAAGAGAAGAAAAGTACACTGCAACTAGAAAGATAACATTCAACATAAATAGTCGTCCTTAAGCATACAAGTATACCAGCGCCAAAGTTGAAGTATACACTTATTGACCTTTTCCATGTAACAAACGAAAATAGTTTCAATCGTCACTTACACTGTATAAGGCAACAATCATTTAAAAATTAAAATACACAAACAACGCACGTACACCACCATCCTCCTCACTTGAGCATCTTTAGTTTTAACAGAAATTTCCTGATATGCTTGCACATTATGCTATCAGATTTTGCAATTTCTTCAGTCGGTCACATGATTGTTATCTCCCTCCATCTCTTCATCAAAGTAGATGCCAGCTTACTAGCTTGTGTTATACCATTACTAAGAGACACCTCTCTCAGGTTAGTTATACGAGTACAAGCAGAATAATCACTTTATTTCTAGTCATCTTAGCAGATTCCAAAAATGTGGTAAACAATTACTAGCATAATATGTCAACAAGATTCCTTCTAAAGTTTCTAAAAGTTAACTGGTCAATTTTCCTTTTGAAACATAACACTCAAGTTGTGGAAAGAGAAATAACGAGAAAAAACAATCAATAAAAGTAAAAGCTCTACGACATCAATTAGCTCTTCTCAGACTCCAAATCTTATCCGTCAGTTTATTTTTGCCGCATTTCATCTTCATACTCCATACTTATCTCAACCATGTCCTTCCATATGCGCCAAATATATTACAACTCTAACTCCTCGTGATAGGGGCTTTTCAGCGGTGAAACAGGAAAATGTCTTTTGCTAAGTTAAGGAATAGGCTTTTGATCAAGCCAAAGGAATTGACACGATATATCAAACACTCATGCACCAATAAACCATCACCAGCCTACACTCCAGATGTTAACCCAACACTGCATGAACATCTTTAGCCTATTTTCACTCATGGAAAATTAATAAGAAAACATAATTTTTAGCCTATAGTTTATATGACATGAAAATTAGGATTGAAAATATATGGCCCCCCAAAGTATACAACAAATCTCAATTCAGTCAAATGAAATTCGTCCAGATGTACGCCCAATTTAAATTTATCTCACTTGGAACCCTGACTTTGGATGAATGGTAAAAAACTAGCGAAACTTGTGACGTGTGTTTAAACTTAGCAGAATTGGTAGGGACATAATAGTCTTTTGATGATGTTACTTTACCCCATCACTTTTTTCACAAAAAGAAAGCGAATAAAAATATTCTAAAAATAATAAAGGAAACTCTTATCTTACACCCCATTCATGTTCCCTTTTTCTTACTGCATCGGCCCTCCTCCGCACGGACTGCATCCCCCACCCTCCCTTTCTCCTCCTTCCATCCCCCCACACGCCTCTCCTCTGCCCATTTGTTCCCTTCTACAATTCCGATAAGAAAGGAGACTTTCAAGTAGAGTTGTCTTTCTAGCAACCTTCGACCACTTCTCAAATATTCTCGATTCATTCCTCGTATCTCTCTCCCTCCACAGAGACCAATTCACATCCAGAACTGCATCATTCTCCCTCACCCATCCATCGTCAACAACGATAGCCCCTCCATCATCCACAGCGAAACCACCGTCAGTGCCTCTGGTCATCATTCTATCGACGAAAAAGAAGAGAATGCCAGAGAGCAGTTTGATGGAGGCAGAAAAAAAGGCTAACTAGGTTCAATTTCCTCCTCTTTCCCTCTCCGGAGCATGTAGTCCACCGCAGAAAACGGAGATGCAATGACCAATTTCTTCCTCTTTCCCTTTTTCAAAAAATCTTTAACGAGTTTTTGTTTGCTTCTTATTTACATTTTTTCATTTTAATCCAATCAGATTTCTTTAATTCAAATGTTTGACCAAATTTCAAGGGTAGAATTGTACTTTATGCATGAAAGTATTTGCACATAACACTTTCAGTTAATTTTTAGCATTCGTCCAAAGTCAGGGTTATACGTGAGTCAAATTTAACACTTGGTGTACATCTAGGACGATTTTCGTTTTGAGGGTCCCAAGTGGGATTGGTTATACTTTGGAGGGGCTATATATTTTTAATCCAGAAAAATTACTAACGGAAACAACCCCAGGATAAATCGCTCCAAGAAGCCGTATGTGGACATACAAGCCATCCAAAAGAAAATGTACAAGAAACTCTGATTTCAAGCCTCACCATTTCTTCGCACGTGGTCAGGTAAATCCATCCCATAACCAATTTGGTTTTCTGCCAGGTTAAACGACAATTATGTGGAGAGATTGACCCAAATTAGATCCAATCTATAATCAGAAAGTGTATATGTGTGACCTGTCGCTAGGTGTGGTATTTCCAGTGAGGCAAGACGGTGGACAAAGTAGAACAAAAGAGAGCAAGGGTAACATTGGTAATGCGTTGATGGCGAGGAGAAGAGAAGAGAGAGTAAAAGAAGTTAAAAGGCTCCAGAATCCTTTGTGACCTTGGACTGTACTACAAGGATCAGATCCTAGTGTGAAACTAGGTAAAGGTCCACCTAACTATTAATATTCCGCACTAAATGATCCGTAAAACTGCCAATGCACACCCACATCCACACCAATATCGATCCATGTTGACACGTATACTTGAGCAAAAAATGCTCATCTTCCTCGCAGGTGGACCTAGGAGTTCCAATCATGGATGAGATGAATAATGATAGAATCGAGGTTAAGGCAGCCAGGGGTGTGATCATAATGATTCTCGGTTTTAGGACCGTGGTAGGCTTCTGGCTCTGACCAAAGCAACGATGGTTAGAAGAAAGAAAATAAGAACAGCAGAGACGTGAGTTAGACAAGATGCAGATATTTGACTAGACACAATTGAGGAACACTATTTGGAAACTTTAATATACACTCGAAGATACGTATTGTCTTTAAAGGCTGAAACAAGTCAGCAAAAAGACAAATTTTACGCTAATTTACCAACACTATTGTCAAGTGGCTTTGCATACTCACTCTAAAAGGATAGAATTCAAGTGATATAAATACATTCCACATACACAGATTCACCAATGATGAAGACAGTGTTAAAAACAAGTAACCTTGAATATATGGCTGATTATAATTCATGCTCCCTAACCATCTAATCATAACACCATTTTCTTGGAAATACTGTTTTCCAGTAACTAAGGTTAAAAGTAAAAATTGCAGAAGAGTGTCAGTGCCTTACTTTGAATTTTGGAAGGGGGAGCCTGCAAACTTTCTCTTGGGCGTTTATGAGATAGACTGAAATGATGATCGTTAGGACTACCATCCATGAAAGGTAACAGATCCTGTTTCACAGAAGACATTACTCAGGTTAGTGTACAATAGTTTCAATTCCTTAAAAACAAAATCACTAAGAAAGCTTTGAACCTTTATGCACCAAATGAATAGTCAATTCCAAAAAATAGTCACAAAACATATACCTCCAGCAAACTTTCTGGTTGAACCATTCCGCGCCATAAGCGCATTTTCTGACCAGTGACGGGGTCAAGGACTAGTATCACAGGAACTGAGTCCAATTTGTAATATGTACTTACTTTGCTGCCCTCTTCTGTATCATCACATACCTACACAAACAATAAATGGAAAACGAAATCAGTACCATAAACATACGACCAGATTAGTTTAGCTCAGTTGTCTCCAAAAACAGAACATGGATCTCACACCCAAATCTAAGTAGAATGCAATAGTAATCGCTCTGTGAGCTCACAAAAGAAAATAAATGTTTTATTGATAGAGGAGAACATAAATCACACTGCAGAGAGGAGGTTCCCCCTACAGTAGAAATGGCGGACAAACAGGAAACAACCATAAAACAAAACCAAGCACTGCTCGCCAATCCCGGGAAAAATCCACAGCAACATACCAGTAAAGGGCTGGAGGTGAACCCAACAGAGGAGATAAAGCTATATGAAGTGCGAGACCAGATCACACAAGTATTCCTAACAGCTACGCTTACATCCTAATTTATGAGCATCACTAGATTCACCTCCAATTTCTCAGTTATGATGCATACGGTGTATCTGGTTCACTTCTCTTTGTGGTATTCCATGATTTTTTTTGTTCTACTTATTGCAGGAGGTGTAAATACGTTGCATAGTGCAACATTTTACTTTCAAAAGAGTACAAGAATTCATTGTAGCATTTATCTTATCTAGAAGCTTTAACTTCAAGCATGACATTGTTCATGCTTATCCCACAGAATTTTCTAGCTCTTCAAGACCAACTCCTCCGCTTCTCGTTTGTAATAAGTTGCATTCAGCAGCAGTCATGCAGGGTCCAAAGTTTTTCCAAAAAACATTAACCAGCAACACCCCCTCCCCCCCAACCGCACCTTGCCTCTTGCTCTTATCATGCAGATTTACACCCGATGAAGTAAAGTCATGATGAGTGTTCTGCAACCACTTATGTGGTGTATATAGATTGCTCCTAAAATTCCACTCCAAAAGGAACTGTAGAACATATGATGCGAGTCACCATTAGTTTCTCTTTCTATGTATTCATGCAAATAAAGGAAAATGGTCTTCGTCAACTCTTACTTCAGGTTGTATTGTAGCATTTCAGAATATGTTAGTCATCGGTGTTTCTGTTACTGTAACTAGAAACTGGCTTGTTGGAGGCTCTTAATGGTGATAAAGGGAGATTAAAATGATGTATGAATAACATTCTCTTTAGTTGCATAAAGGAGTCTAAGAACTAGTTTGCAGCCCAAGTTAAGAATCGTAGAAAAAACGAAGACAGAAGATACACAAGTTCAATAAACCAGATTGATAGAGGAAGCATAGCTCAATTCAAAGATCTTTCTGCAATTCAAACTGTGTTGCTCATTTACAAAATGGAAGAGAGGAAGATGTTTTAAAATAAGAAGTATTTACTGTCACAAGCATATTCTAGTATATGAAATACATAACATTTTAGTTTTTTTCCTGCTAAGAAGACAAGACATTATATAAGATCACCTCAAACATTCTATGTGAAAGGTTTGTGTCAAAAAACTAAGACTAAGGCCTTGCACTGAAAAAGATATCCATTCAAAATGCAAATGTTAAGCAATTAATAACCTGCAAAGTGATGTTATTGTGTCTACTGATATCAATGTAGTATGAACACACTTTCCAATATTGAAGTAGAACCTAAGCTTTTCCTTTATGTGAATTGTACATCTAAAATACCAAGTGTTGTTATGTTAATTTCATGATTGTTTACTCCCTCCATTCCGAGTAAAATTGAAAGTCAGACTCTTCAATTTTGTAGTTTTACCAATTTGTCTTGTCTTATGATTTGTACTAAAGTTAATTTTTTTCTTTCTAAAATACGCGATAAAACTACTCCCTACATTCCAAAATAAGTGAATCTACAAAAAACATAGGTGGTTAAAAATGAAACTTAAGCAAAGTACGGAGGTTGAAACATGTGTTGGGCCTTAGTCAGTTAGAAATAGAAAATAGTTTCCTTTCAAAACTGTACAAAAAATTTCACTGCTCACGTGCATCATATTTTCTATAACTAACTAGTAGATAACACAGGCATGAGTCTCGTTGCTACGACTACACATGAATCAGACATCCGTTGGTAGCCTTATTCGGCTGCCGCCGCTGGCGCCAGTCTTCAGTATTCAGCCAGTTAAGAATCACAGCTCAAGCAAAGACCTTGAACTTAAAGAGCGCCTCGAACTTCCAAAGGAGAACGTTGGGAGGGAAATCAATCTGAATTTAAGGGTGGAGAAGAATAGTCATGAACCATTTGGCTGAAAACAAACCTGATGCCTTCAAGAGCCAAGAAGGAACAATCTATATGCTCGGAGGGATTGAAAGAAAAAAGCTGAAGAAGTAGCGAGCCAATGGCCAAGGAATCTCTATCATTTGGGAATGGAATGATAAGACTTACTCTGGTCATACCAAGCCTAAATTGATTGACAGCTTGGAACGCTACAAGCATAGATTTTAGTGTCGTAATTTGGATAAAGCATATATGAGCCACTAGAATAGAACAAGTGTAGTATACAAACAAGAAAGAATCCCTACAATAATTTGGTCTCTTTGGTGTAATGATGGGACCAACTTCTTCCATCATTCTAAAACACCCAAACCTCGATTGGTACACCGTAATAGAACCATAATGCAACAAATCACGGAATCAATTGCATGAAATGGATTACAAGTGGTCAGTACGCCAAATATTACCACAGAATAGAAAATTGTAATCAATTCCTAAATTTAAGGAATCCTATGGGATACTAAAATGGTGGTATTTGGATTATAACAAACTTGTAATCATAATAAAAAGAATATATTACCCTTCCACTATGGGTCTGTTTGATTTGAGTTTATTCAATGAGTTTATGGTTTATGATTTATCAAAAACTCATATGTTAATGTTTGCTATAGTTTACAGATTATAAACTATTTTTATGGTACAAGTGGTTTAATGCATCAAAAACTCATAAGCTATAATCACTTGGACGAGTGGTCATCAGTTTTTAGAAAACAAGGGATTCTCGGTATTTTTCATAATACCTAATTTGCCCCATACCTATTCTTGGTGTTACCAAAAATATATGGAAATGCAGATCGTAATTGATTCTATGTAATTCAATTACAAGTAATTGAATACCTGGCAATCCATTCAACTATGGTGTACCAATCTGGCCCCACACCCTTCCCTGTCAATAATCGCTATTGACAATGTGCTCCCCCTCCCCCCTCTACTGGAGAATGCATAAAAACTATTCTTTCTATATTATATATCTACAGTCCACCAATATATATATATATATGTTCGTCATTTCTGCAAAAAATATCAGTTTGTTTCCATCCTTTGAGGCTGAAGGGAATGGCGACAGATGGGTGATAACCACTAGACACCTAGCTCAGAAGAAGGTTGGGACCATTAGCTTCAACAGCAGATCAAATATCTGTTTGCTGCACTAGGTTAGATACATTCTGCACAGTCCAGCTCTTCACCAATGAAAAGATCACCAATTTCTGAAGCAGGACACTAACCGATTCAAGATAGTGAGATATAGGAGGCGGAGCATATGAATACTGAAATAGGGTAGCAATTAAAATATTCTCCTATGACTGAACCGGTTATAGTCATTTGTGGTGACTGAATAGCTCAAATGTGCGTACTCAGAGTCACAACAATCACATAAAGAGGAACAAATAAAGCTCCCACAAGTAACTTCATCATTATAGCCTAAGAAACAAGTGAAATTTTGAAAGATGAATAACAAACAATTCTCTGATTTCCAAAGTAACGTATAGAAATATATTTGCAAATAAAGAATTTAAAATAAAACAAGAGCATGACACTATCACATAGGAATTACATATATAGTACGCTGAACACCATGCCTAAACAAGAAACTAGACCACAAGAAGAAATGAACCAGAATACAAACCTGCCAGAAGATGAAATTGGAGGTGATTGTTTGAGAAACAGCTTCATTGGCCCAGGTGTCACGGTTAAGCTTCACAAACAATATATAGGTTACAAACCCTGATATCACAAGGAACCACTCAAGTGTGTGTGTGTGCGCGTGTGCGTGTGACTAGAGGAGGGAAAATGGCAGGGGGCGAAAGTTACCATATGTGAGCTAAATTCCTTTGTGGATTGCAAGTTTACCAGGAGCCATCTGTTTTGGGCTTTGGCAGCATCTTTTGCCTATGTTTTAGGTAATCACACGCAATCATCATCGGATAAACCTTGTATTCGTTCAACGCAACTTAAACAATGTATTCATTGACAAATAACTAATCCACTTTGCAACTAGGCATGGGGGCTCAACTTCCTCTCACAGAATGAATCATACAAAAGCTAACCAAAGTCAAGATCACAAAAATGCATTTTTTTAATACTGTAACGTGATTTTTTCAGTCCTTAAGGAGGCACTAAAGCACTTAACTCACGAGATCATAAAAAGATACTGTACAAAAGTTAGCAATAATCAGATTATATGATAAGCTTTAGTCCATGTGTACCAAAGGGTACAGGAAAGAAATCACTCAGCATCAATTGAACCATTCACATTTACCTTCTCAAAGGGCCCTTGGAACATCAACGCAAAAGGAGGGCGGTATAATGAAGCAAGATTATCTCGAGATGTATCCGCTGTCGATGTGGCACCTTGCCCTGATTCCCATATCCCAGCACGTTTGGATTCCTCATCAAAATTGCGAAATGGAACCACTGTACGAGCTTCACGTGGTGTATATCCCAATTGGGATGGTCTGAGAAACATAGCAAGGAGGGAGAATGAGTTGCATCACTTGGTGTGTACAGTAAGGAAAGAGCTTGAAAAAACATGAAAGATGACTAAGAAAATGGGCTGTCAAACAACTCTGCCTCTTCCAAATTGCAGTAATAATAGTCAGCTGAAAATGCAAATAGAATGTTTAGAATTACTAGAGACTAAAGAAAACCGATTACTCGCAACTTGCTCAAATCCCTTGTCTCCACCAAGTAAACTTTATTGCATATACGTGTACAGTTGTACGTAACACACGTAACAGACACACACACACACACTTTACAAAACAATGTATTCAAAGAAACATATCAGCTAGCCAACATAAAATGCACAATCATCTGCAACTCAACACAATTGAGCCCAAACATTCTGCTAATTACCTGAGTCAGCTACATGAATCTGTATTTGCCACTATTTTGGTCCAATACTAGATCATCAGTACACTAGCACTATCACTGATATCTTTATTTATTGGCAGAATGTTCAAGTTGGTCACCTTAATATTTGACAGTTGAAGTTGGTCACAGTACTATTCAACTGTTCAAGTTGGTCACCGCACTATTAGACTTTTTTCAAGTTGATCCATAGCTTATTTTTTTCTCTTATTGAGTCATCAACCTATTTTAAAGAGCCCAATAATAGCCATTTTCCTTAACTATGGTAAAAGATTTAACTCAAGTAAGCTTATGTGGACAAATGCGTTCACATTTGGACATTTGACACCTAGTTGGATGCTGAGGTGGATACACATATAGGACGAGACAACACATTATATAGATAGCCAACAAAACAAATAGAAGAGAAATACTACCAATGATCACTAGATCTAACAGTATCCCCTTCTCTTCCATAGCAGGAGACTAGGGGCTCAAATCTCATCAAAGATATGTTGAAGATATCTCTTGGCTTTAAAGTCTACTTGGTACTCTTGTAACTCCTACTTAATAAATAATAAGGATTGGGATAAGATCTATGTCCCCTCCAACCTTTTAAAACAATAAAAGAAATATATATTGAAATACAAGAAATATATGAGAACTATATTGAAATACAAGACAAAAATAGGAAAAAAGCTTATCCACCTTAATCCTATACCCAGATGAACAAACTATCCATTTTCATATTCTTCTTCCTCTACACACCACCCAAACCCGACCCCATGCCCAGTCTACACCCCCCCCCCTCCCTTCCCTAAGTCTAGCTGCCGCCCCTTCCTTCCGTCACTCAACCCGCCACCCATCTCCGCAACCTTCCCCACACGGCCTCTCTCAAACTCCTCTGTAATGTATCTTCTCTTCAATCCTCTTCTTATCCACATGTTCCGTACACTTGCCGAAGTTAATCCACTCGTCATTTTTCAACGGCGCCAAATATAGCCTTCTCTGCGCAAAATGCAGCCATATTTGGCGAAGTGAGATTTATTATTACATTCTTACTCTCACTTTCACAAATTTTACTTTCATCAAAATTGAATGAACCGCTTGCACTTACAACAGCTAAATCAAGTTCAGTTTCATTAAAATTGAACAAATTGAACAAATATCGAATAAATCGGTGCCAATCACTTTGCGGTAGCCAAAGTAAAGGGTCGCAAGAGGAGAGCAATTAAAATTCGAGGTAACAGAACGCGAAGAAATAGAAAAGACATGTTTGTTGTTCTTTTTCTTTTTATTTGCCTTTTTATTTTGATGCACACATTTAATTCAATTTCGTACGTTTAACTTTCTAGTGATTAACAAAATGATAATGCATTATCATTCTCTTGTTGATATTATGAAAACCATTGGACATGAATTGCTATTAATTTCTTA
Source organism: Lobelia cardinalis (assembly GCA_028566635.1). NCBI lineage: Eukaryota > Viridiplantae > Streptophyta > Magnoliopsida > Asterales > Campanulaceae > Lobelia > Lobelia cardinalis. The sequence goes on from JAOWAN010000005.1 coordinate 20,092,613, forward strand.
GTTTTCTTTTCTTCGTCTTCTTTTATTCTTTATCCTTGATTTTCCTTATAGATCCTTTTCTTCAACACTCAATTAATTTTTGTTCTTTAGGATTGAAATTATAATAAGTGTGTCTGAACATAATATTTTTCTCACCACTGAAATCCACATCAGCTATAGTAAACTAATTCTTCCAATAGTCCACAGAAGCAAGTTTGAGTTAGAAAATTAACTCTTGACTATGATTGGACTATTGGTGACTCAATAATAGAAAAAGAGTAAGTTAGGAACCAGTTTGAAAAAAGACAAATAGTACAATACCAACTTGACATTCAAGCCTTATTTATTCTTTTGATAAAAGAAGAATTTAATAGAAAGAATCTACAATGGAGGACAAGCTGTCCTCCTAAAGGGGAAAAAGGAGAAAAAGAAAGAAACACCAAAATGCAAGCCCAGCATAAAGCAACGAACGACTCCTAGTGAATCGCCACTGCCCAATCTCTACAATCACTGATATCTTAATAAACCTTGTCCTCTGTATTAGTTCTGGCTTCGCCTACCTCTAGCACTGTTGTTTTTATGTATTATCCAGGTTACTGACTGGCACACATATGCATTGCATATGCACCAACCATCTCACGGGTTTTATTTTATTTGATCTCCTATCAGGTCTTCTTTCCTATTGCATGGTCGCGTTCCCCTCAAATTGCATGCACAAGTATACTAAGAAAAATTGGTAAATTGGTACAACTATTTCTCTTTAAACAAGAGTAATTTGTACAAAGAGTATATATATATGCACCACAACCCACATTACTTGAAAGAAAAAGAGAACATTTTCAATTTGAGAAGCTAGAAGAAGAGTAGTTTCATTGGGTTTGATAAATTAGAGAGGGTTTTCACAGGGTATTCAAGGTGAGGGAGAGCAAATAGTTGACCAAGAAGTATATTCAAACAAGAAAAGCAGGTGCATCTTAATCATGATACTTACAACATGAGACTGGATACAAACAAAAAAACAGTTTATCTGCCACCACTTATGAAAACACAATGAAAGTATAACGATGTCCTCATATCTTCATTTTCTACTCATTAGATAAATATGTGAGCGGGCTAACCCAATATGTCATACACATATACAAATAAAAATGATAGAATCTACGAAACTGAAACGAGCAAAAATATAGATGCAAGAAAGGAAATGCAAAAACAATACACAGAAAACATCAATCATAAACACTTCCATGGAAGCTTTTACAGAAGGGAGCGAAGACGATGGGACTCAATAAAGTCGTGAAGAAGAAGAAATAGTAACTTGAACAATCCACTCAAGCATGAACAGAATAACATACCCAAAAAGCATCGGAGTGTCATAAAGAACTTCCCTTTTGACTGGTAAAGGTGCGCGAACTTCGCTTGCTTCATTTATAATGTTCTCATTTCCTGGGTGGTGCTGTTCACTGAGGAAAGAAAAGAAGAACCAGTTGGGAAACTATAAAGACGATAAACAATGCACGCCATGAGGTAATGTTCCACACACCTCAAACTTTGCTCTGCCAAGGGTATCTCCTTTTCTAATGGTGGAAAATATGAAGACGATGACTCTGTTCCACCCTCATTTCCTACGTAGAAGAGCTGAATAGCCTCCTCGAGCTTCCAACTCGTGGCCTGAATCCATATCAAACCACCATCAGCTTTACTGTCATGTAAATCAATCTTTACAATAATCAATAAAAGGTGAATAAGATTGACATGGTTACGAGTTATAAGATATACTCTCTTCTTTCCTTGCAAGTTGCAAAGAAACCACTATTCACTTTTTTGTGGCCAATTTAGTAATGCTATGACCGAAGATTTATATGCATTCATCTTTTACAGCTCTATGAAAATTACAATTCATAATACTTTCAATATAGTAATTAATGATTGAAATTTTATTTAATAAAATGTAAGAAGAGAGAATTATGCTTACTGTTGATTTTATGTAGTGTCATGTTGACTTTCAAAAAAGAAAATGCCAGTGGGTTGGAAAGAGGGAGTAAACAGAAGCTAGACCATACTCGAAAGATATTTAATAATATATGAATACTACTGGGCCTACCCCGAATAATCGAACTATAGAACATGTATGCTCCATGACAACGAATTACAAGATTTTAGGGCAAAATAACCAACAGGCTACCAGCAAATTACAAGGTGGCAAGTACCTGAAAACAAAAAATTCTTTGAACCAGAATTCTAACATCTGGATATCCAGCCAGAGTGGAAACTATTAGCTTCTTGGTCCTAAAATGTAAGCTATAATAATAGCTAAGGAAGAAATTATTTGAGCTTGGTGACACAATCATGGCACCAATGTCAGCAAAAATCGTTATTAATACGCACTTTTTAACACCAGGAAGACTAGAACCAACCCAGAATATAACTGTAAACTTGCTTAATTATAAAAGGAAAAAGAAAAGGATTGTACAAACTCCTACTCGTCCCGAGGAAAAAATCTTTAACATGCATCACCAAAAGTCAATTGGAAATGAAATTACCCTCTAACACCAATTCAAAATCGATCTTGAAGTTGGACAACTAGAAATTTCATTACCGTTCGTATTCAAACTACTACTTTTGGTTTTTGACAATTCACCACCTACCCACAAGCATGCTTTCCACAATCATGCAATAAAATGTTTCAATATTTCGGGGGGGAAAAACGTGATCAAAGTCCACCTTCTTTTGGAGATTAAGATTAGACGTACTGGGTGCAGATGCATCCATCTTTAAACTGCTCATCGACTAGGCACTAGGCAGTCATTGAACTGGATTAAGAATTCTTATTACATAGCTATTGTTCTGAGCGAAACTATTTTATAAACAGTTACCATTAGTTCATCATCATCTTACTACCTATGTTTCACTCCTCCCATTTTACTCCAAACATTAATCACTTGTACATAATCCAAGATTGGGTGTTGCCGAAAACTTCAAAAGCAAGAGTAAATACACAAGAAAAAAAAATCAAAAAAAAGGAGAAAAGATAGTGCCAAATTATGCATTATATTCCTATTATTTCTCAATCTGTCCTTGATATTCCACTAAATATATTTTTTTTTCCTGTATGAAAAAGAAAGAAATGTACTGTGTTTCAAAACTAAAGACGTTAATTGAAGAAGTAATAGATAAGTACCACATCCATCCCAAAATGAGTGTCAACGTTTGACTCATTTTAAATATCATTGAACGAATAATAAGCAATTTTTCAAAAACATTTTTTTATATGTTCATTGCAACATGTAAACTTTTTATAAATATTTGGTCAATAGTTAATTAACTTTACCAAGATAAGTCAAAAGTTGACACTCATTTTGACAGCTCAGGTTTTAGAAGCACAAAAAGAACGTATGACTCTATTTGGGTCAGAGGGAGCTAGATCACAAAATTAAGTGCAAGAGCGAATGCTGAAGCAAGACCACGAGAGCGTCAAAAACTATAATTAGGAGAGAGTGGGATTGCAGAGTCTATCTACATAGTGAATCTTATCCATATAATGTACATATATAGTTAGCTCATAAATGCAATATATTTGATTCTTTGTTAGTATGAAAAATTCTCATAAAACACAAGTAAATATGCCAACATTATGGTTGTAAGTATATTAAGTTTCTAGATTAGTTCCTTTATATGGGGAATGAGAAGGTTACATGTGCAAATACATTGCACTTGAAAAAAGGGTGAAATCACTATCTCACAGAGTACACGGAGACAGCGTTGTAAGAGGGATAAAAGGACAGAAGATATGTGAATCTGGCCACTGTTATAGGCCAGAGTCCCATGGAAAACTCCATCCTTCAGGGAAAGACATCAACATTCAACCGGAACTACTATTCTATGATTTGGCTTTTCTTTCACATTTAATTGACTAGTTCTGAACTCTTGTCTTCTCATCCTCTCTTCAATCAATTGAAAATTGACAATGTAGCTTTGATTCATAATCAGTAGCAGCTTCCACGCAAAACATCAGATCTGTGGTGGGTGCATATGGTATCAACAAATCCAAGACCTTCTATTTAGAGTTTGCCAACTCAAAATTTTCAGCTAAGAAATTACATCCTCATTCACTTTGAGAGCATCGACGCACGTGCAGCTTAAAAGCAGCACACAGTCTTTACAAATCCTGTGATTTAGGGAGGCCTTTTTTTCCAATTTTGAATTTTGAATTCCCTATTTTATTATTTTATATTAAGTTAAAGAGAGAGATATGTACAAAAGTGCAAACAGACCACCCACCATACCTGAAAAGTAAAATAAATTTTCAAATAGCAGTCAAACACCAGAAGAGGAGAAACCCATAAGCAGTCAAGCGCGTGGAAGCAGCATTTGTGGCAAAAGGCATAATGACGCACGGTTGCAAACAGGACTAGCTGACAACACCAGTTTGGCAAAAATATAATTTCACACTAAGAAACAACAAGTCCACCAACCAAGCCCACATTCATATACGCTTGATTACTTAAAAAGTTCAGTCTTAAGCAGTGCACCACCATCAAGGAAGCTCTAATATTAAAAACAAGCCATTAAAGTCGGTGCTAACAAGTTAAAAGAAGCAATACGGCATAATGCAGCTCCACTGCAAACTGAATTAGCTGACAACAATAAGCTCATCGCCCAGAAACCACCTTCGTGCAACTCAACTACTTATAAAGCTCCCAGATTTAACAATCTATCATGATCCGGAGATCTCTAACATTAGAAATGGAAAGAAACCCACAAAAATCAAAACCCACATTGGTACCACTTCGTAACCTAATCAATTTACTGTTATTGAGATATCTCTAATTTTGTAAAGGAAAATAAACCCACAAAAATCTAAACCCACATCGGTGCCACTTTATTAGTTATAAAGCTCCAAGCTTTCTATCGTCCCATTGTCGGGATATCTCTTATATTCGAAAGAAAAATAAAACCACAAAAATCTAATCAATAATCAATCAACACGCAGCAGCTAATGATCAGATTGCAAAAAGTTACTACAATCTTACCAAAGGCCAAAAAAGAGACTTAACAAGGAATTAGGGATCAACAAATTTTAGTAGTGTACCTGTAAGAATTGGCGAGCAGTATCAACGGACTGGCCGACGGCAATCTCGAGGAAGGAAGAGATTATGGTCTGCTGGTCGGTCGGAGATATAACCCCACCCCCGCCGTCCATCTTTGTTCTTCTTCTTCTTCCTCAGCAATCACGGCGGCAGGTCGGATTTCTAACAAAAACCCACCTGAACTAGAGATGGGATATGAATTGGGTCAGAGACAGACTTTAGATTTGAGAATACGAGAGGATGTTTGCTTTCTTTTCCGTCGGTTTACGATGCTTTTATGCATATATCACAACACATGGCTTTTCCTTTTCCGTGCTGGTTTAGTACTACTACCACTCTGCGGCACAATCGTAATTTAGGATGCAATTGGTGGCTTTTTTGTTTTCCTTTTTGTTGGCCACAATATTTTTTTCCCTGACCTGAATTATCCGGTGTCACTAGATTACGGAGCGATTGTACGGGTGATTTTTTGATTTATTTTTTAGATTTTTTGTAATAATTGAAGTAAGAAATAAAAGGATGAAAAATTCATGGAATAAATTAAACTAGAACATAATATAAATAAAATTTAGAAATTCATCATATCCCTTGAATTAGAGTAAATTAAATGGTCAAACTTCGATGAGGGAGAAAAAAACATGATGATATATATTAAATAAGTTAAATTAAAAAATATCGTGGTATTTTTGTAGGTGACGTGAAAATTTTTACGATGAGGTAGTTTTCGTAATTAAAGTTAATTTTTGAATGTCAACATTTTACGATATTTTTTTGCTAAACTGTAATTCTTATGTGCTAAATTCAATTAATATTTTGTGATTTTGTTTAATTATAATGTACATTTTGTTGAATTTTAATTATGATGTGTTGAATTTAGTTTATTTTTTGTGGAATCGACTTCCCTCTATTACATTTCACTCTAATTCTACTCAATATCATTTGGATGAAAATTATGTGATAAATATTTAATTAGTGATCCTACTTAGCGACTAATAAGTCGCTGTCAGTTGTTAAAAGGCAGTTCAGTCCCTAATAACGGCCTGAAATTAGCTACCGACTCTTAGGAATTGAGTCAATAATAAAGCTAAATGTCATTCGTTATTTTAATAATAGCTACCGACTTATCAGTTGCTTTTCTTGTGTATTTAAGTAGTGAACCAAGCAATTGGCTAAGTTTAATGTATTATTTAGCTATATTTAACAAAACCTCAAAATATCCCTTGATTAAAGAAATCGAATTTATATAGCAAAAGCTTTTGGCTCCCGTAAGAAGCTAGAAAAATGAAACTCTCGAAAATTATTTTTTGTATCGGTTGGGTGGTCAATATTTCAAGGTGAGCATTGTCATTTCATCATCTATTGCATGTAAGTGAACAAGAATGTACATTTTGGTATATAAATGAAAGAGAAAATAGTTATATTATATACAAGAAAGGTTAGGAGTATTTCTCCTCTAATGTCATCTTTCAAGTAACACTGCTCAAATTATGAGAAGACTTGGAAACGATATTGTTATTTAATGAAAATTTTTATTTAGCATAAGAATGCTTAAAAAATTAGTAATATGGGAAAATAGTGAATGATTTAGGGGAAATAGAAAGATATAAAGAATGATCATAATCGCTGAATTAGGAATGACACTTGTATATTAATCTTTTAAGACTTTAAATGGAAAGGATCTTGGTAAACCCTAAAAATACATGTCTTGCTTTATTTTTAGGTCCTTTTGTGACAATTTAAAAGAGGAGAAAAAGAGAAGAGGATTTAATGTAACCCAAAGATGAAATGTTGCTCCCACACTTTGAGAATCACAATTTGTATGTAAATAATTTAAAAACTTGAAATAAATCAAAAGATGGTGTTTAAATCCCACAATTTGAAGATTTATTTGTAAGTATGTACAAGAAATGAAGTATAGAAGATCAACTCAAATGTGGGATATTATTCCTACACCTCGAATACTACACATTATGTGTAATATATATAAGGAAAGTGCTCAAATGAGAACCTGATTAGTATGAGAACCATATAGGCCAATTTACATCATTGGATTAAAAAAAACGATTGAGAATAATTTAAGTGTGAACACAATTGATATAATAAAGGTAATAACGTCAATGCATTAGGTATGAATACAATTATTTTTTCCACTAATTCTTTTAAATGTCCATATCTCATTATTTATAATTTCAAATTGAAATTCGATTGCATATTCTTGTTCGTAATTAAATTTTTCTTAAAATAAAATCAATCATGAATATATTTTATAAAAAAGTCAAAAAAAAACATCAATATGCATTAGAACATTGCTACTGCATTCAATTCAATGCAAATTAATAAAAAATAACAGGATGCATTAGTAGAAATCCGTACTGCATCCACGTACAATTCATAACATACAACTAGATGCAATAGCAATATAGCTATTGCATTCGGTGCAATTTCACAAAAAATAATAGGATATTCCTACTGCATCCAGTGCAATTTCATAAAATACAACGGGATGCATTAATACGAACTTTGATACTGCATCCAGTGTAATTTCACAAAATACGACAGGATGCAGTAACAATCTTTCTACTGCATCTGCTGCATGCCATAACTATAACAAAGATGCAGTAGGAATATTGCTACTGCATCTTTGACTTTTTTTTTTTTTTATACAATATATTTATGATTGATTTTGTTTTAAAAAAAATTAATTACAAGTAAGAATCCGCAAACGAATCTTCATTTGGAGTTATAAATAATGAGATATGTGTGTTTAAAGTTTAAGGATGAAAAAAAATAATTATGTTCACTCCTAATGAGATACGTATTGACTGGTTTGTACAGATATTTTGGATAATTACGAACTATGTCGCCGTAACTTTAAATATGAATCTAATCTCAACATTCGAATTAAATCTAATCCAATAAATACAAATGGTTCATACAATTCCTATTTAAGAAGGTTCCTAGTGGAGTAGGACCCTATATATATATATATATATATATATATTAAAGAAAGAAAATGACTTGAAAGTAATCCAAGAATGAGATGTTAATCCCACATCAATCTTGGAGATCACATTTTTATAATACATATATATATATATATATATATATTAGAATGTAAAAACTTAGATCAACTCAATGTGTGAAATTTGTAATCCTATACCTTGAGTATTACACATGATATGCATAGATACATATATATATATATATGAAATGAAAAAAAAAAAAAACTAAGATCAACTCAAAGGGAAATCCTACCATTTTACACATTTTGTGCATAGATAGAATATATATATATATATATATACACGAGCAAGGAAAGGAAGAGAAGTATTGAATGAGGCTTAGCTCAAGAAAAGATGCATATCATATGAGGAATGTAAGGTGGCGTTTGGATAGTCGATTTTTGGCACAGTTTGGTGTTGGTTTGGTTTTTGGTTTGGTTTTGGTTTTGGT
>JAOWAN010000005.1:20148976-20159116 GCA_028566635.1 Lobelia cardinalis
ATAAATAAATAATCAAATAAAAAAATAAAACTTTTGTAAAACAAAAAATAAAATGAAAAAAAAAGAAAGATAAAAAGAAAAAAACGGCCCCCCATATGTCACAAACCCCCGGCCCTACCCTTTTTCTACATTAACACTTAGCCCCCTACCCCCTATCTTTCTCTCACACTATCACACACATAAATAATCAGCAAAGTAGAGTAAAGCAGCAAAGTAGAGCAGAGAAGTACAACAGCAGCCTTCTCAAAATTTGTACTCAGTGTTACTATTCATTTGAAACGGGATCCACTGAGCTAATTTATATAAGAGATATCTATTATAAATAGTCATCCACCTTATACTATTTACGACAATAATTTAATACACTTAAAAATAGAGAGAAAAAAAAACAAGCAAGCGATCATGTACATAATAAACCATACGAGGCTCCAACTTTTCAAAGTTCACTTGAAAAGAATCTATATTATAATTTAGAGCGATTGATGTGACAATCGCAACAAAAAAATTTCACAAATTTCTAGAAGAAACACAAAAGGTAGAGGTCAGAAAGGGAGGGAGGGCGTGTGTGTCAGGTTTGTGTGAGCTCAACCTTTTTACAATGAAATTTTGACTATAAAAATAGTAAAAATAGAACAGATTTTAACAATATTGTCCTTGAGACTCTTGAGGCTCATATTTGACAATGAGCCTTTTGTGTTTCGTGCAGAGGCTGAGCTCCTATAAATTTGTATTGGCACGATTTTTAAAATATCTCATAAATTTACTAATTTTAATTTTTAGTTTATTTTTTATTTAATTTTTGAATAAAGGTTAAGATTAAAAAAGATATTTTTTTATTAATAATGTCCTTTTTCATAAGTAGTTAAGTATTTAATATTTATAATTAAACAAAATTTTAAAATAATGATTTGTTTACGTCAGAAAAACTAAAAAAAAATGAATCTTCTATTTTTTCGACATCGTGCCATATAAAGACGAGCTCCTATAAAATCAAAGAACATTTAAAAGGTCCACAGGACATATATCACAGACTTTACAGTGATAAAAAGGGGAACGGATAAAACGGTAGTGTGCAGGGTTCAATTTCAACCTAAGGGTTAAGAGATCCATGGACCTATCCATTAGCTCTCTACCCTATTCTTGAGATGCACATCCTACCATTTAGTTAACGGCAGAATCAATGGAGGACTCGGGGTTGAAGTCTCGACCTAAAGAACATTTAAAAAGGATTAAAAACATCAAGTGTATGATCAGACAGTGAACCATGCCAACTATCACATTCATAAAGCTGGTGCATACAAAGAGAGAAAAACCCTTAAATCACTCTTCTTCAGACATCAACCTGTAGAGACTGGTACGAGGTCTGAATACTTGTAACAAAATTCACAAGAGCTAAAAGCACAGAAATGATAAGTATGAAAGAGTTAATAAGAACTTTTCTCATTAGCCCTAAAAACAGTTGCCATGAGCTTCCAAAGCAAAACTTTGGCTGATGGTGAATGGCCAACGGCCCAAGCAGGAGAAAAATTTTCTCCATACAATCAGTGTTCAATACTGTTGAAAATTTTCTAATATTACAGAAACAAAGAGAAAAGGTTTAAATTATCCCTAACTTCTACAAACAAATCCTGCTAATTCAGAACCCACAAACCTCTAAAATAAGCTCAGAAGGTCCTCTCTTCCAGGAAATCATCACGCAATGAGCATCTACCCTCCACCCCAGTTTTTGCGCTCCCTTTTTTTTTTTCACGAAAACAGAACCCCCATTTTCTTGGCAAAGTCATCTCCATCGTCTTCATCAAGGAATTCCTCCTCTTCAGCCTCTACATTCTCACCATCTTCCAAGTTGTAGTCTTCCCCATCAACCTGCTCGTAATCAAAATCTTCTTCCCGTTTATCGCATGTTTCCAGCTCAAGATCTTCCACTGCATCATTGCCGATCATACCTTCTTCAATTTCTTCCTCATTTACTTCAGGCTTCAGAGCTGCTTTGACTTCTTCCGTCTGAACTTGTTTTCCTGCTTCATCGGGGGCAGAGTATGATTCTTCCTTATTATTATATCCAGCTGAAATGCCACTCTCAGACGCTGCAGATTCAGATCCTCTTTTCCGCTTCAAAATCTCACTAAGAGGCTTTGGTCCTTCAAATGAGAGATCACCCTCAGATTGTTGATGATTCTCTACTTTTGGGTATTTCCTCTTCCCCAGTGATTGCCGCTCATTCATTTGCAGTTCATGGCCCTCTGCAGTTTTACTGCTTTTCAGCTCAGATAGTCTTTTTGGGGCAGAGAACTCAGTGTTATTATCAGTTATTAGGTCTCTTCTTATGCGACCTCTAAAATCTCTTCTCTCATCATTCAAATCCTCTTGCACCCTTCCTTTTATTCTATCTCTCAGCCTACCCTGGCTGGAAGCTACATGTGGCATACTGGGTGATAATCTAGCTCGATGCCTTCCCAAGTCAACGTCTCTTTCAGCACGGACATCAACTTCTTTCACAGGTGACATTGATCTTCCTGGAAGCTTTATCCTTCCTCTAAGCCGACTACTAAGGGAACCCTCGTGAGGAGTCAGGTTGTGATTTTCCCTGCGAGGACCGCCACGGTAATTCCGATCTTCAGCATGGCTATCACAAGTTTGTTCACGGCTAACTACTGATCTCAAACCATTACCCCTCCTTTGCTTTGAGATGCGATGCCGCAGATCCAACCCATCAACTTGGTCAGGACTCTCATCTCTAGGGTATCGTCTTCTTTCCACATGACCAGAACCCCCAAGCATCCTCTCAGATGATCTTCTTTGCTCCTCCCAACCATAATGCCCTTGCATCCGATCATACGAGTCATAGTCACGCGGATCACGATACATATCCCGTTCAACATCAGCCATTGAATGAAAATCTGAGGGGCGTCCCAGATCATATTCATTCATGGGGTTCATAGTTCTTCCATCGTGACCTCTTGCTCTTCCAAACTGCTCTTCACTGTGATAGTAATCAGAATCTCTAAGTTCATCATCCACAAGAACATCAAATCCAGGGGAAGGCTCCCTAGAGAACTCATCCCCGTCCTTCCCGTTCAGAATGCCGTCATTATCCAAGACATGGGCCTGGTGCACACGATTAGACCTGGTATTCAGGATTTCATCTGTAGCAGGAGGAACGGTATGAGGTTTGTACCTAGGCAGATCATCACCCGCGACTGAAGGAGTTGATGGTAAGAATGAGGAGTTGTTCTTGTCGACAACAACTCGATTTCTCACGGCGGATACCACCCTGGCTAAAGGTTTCCCTTGAGGAGGCAACTCAACTGACCTCTGGACATTTACCTGTAAGACCTTCTGCTCCCGATTCTCAAGGCCCCCAAAAGTCTTCTTAAGAGTAGGCAGCTCAGTAACAGGGGCCACTGCTGCTGATTGCACAACTTTAGTACTGCCTGAGCTCGGTGGGTGCAAGAACGGACATCTATCACCTTTCAAACAGTAACCTTTCTGGAAGAAAATGCAAGGAACTCCTTGTTTACCAGGAACATAAGGAACTTGTGCTGCAGGTACTGCTGGAGTCTGTAGCTGCGGTACAGGAGGTCCCATGGGAGTAGGTACTTCGGCTCCCAACAATCCATCAAGAGGCTAAAAAGGCCAGCAATATTACCCAGTCAATTATACTCGAAATATAATTTTACCAAGCAGAGTCAGCAAAAAGAAATGCATTACTTACTGGATGCCGGAAAGCACATTTTGGATTCAAGCAATTTCCGTTTAACCAGTACCAGCAATCCCTGGGGTTAACCCGAGCAATGTCGCTATGACGATACTCGCACTCGCTTCCCTGTTCAACAAGTGGGATGGAAGCAAGCATTAGATACATTATTAATGACTAAATCTTGTGAAGTCATTTAATCACATGTACTAGAGTAAAAATAATTATTGGACGCACAAATGTTGAGACATGACATCAAACTAAAAGACTTCATCAAATTCAATTTGATGAAGTAGCCACTATTGGATTTAAAACCTAGTCGAAAAACTAGCTATATTAACATCAATATCATGGTGATGCGTACTATGATCGCATTATACTAGCTCTCTCCCCACAAAGATTAGGAACTAGAGAAACATCTTCACACATAGAGCATGGCTTTGATTGCATTTGATACACTAATTTAATATTAAGATTGTCAAAGTGCAATCAGTAAAACTTCCCCTTCTTTTTGCCTAATAAACAATGTTCTTCACAATACTCTCAAAAGGAAGTAGAGGGTATAAGCATATTTTCAATTGAAGATATATATATATATATATATATATTTACTTCTATTTATCAAATCAATTAATTTGACTTTTTCGAATTATCACTCTCTCTTTCTCCCTGTCTCCCCCCTTCATCTCTATCTGCCTCTCTGTATCCTTTTAGACGTAAAAATCACTCTCTCTCAATCAATGAATCAAAACCAACTCCAAGATGAAGAAAGTGGATCAACAATTTACAGTCCCAAACTCTGTAGAACACCCATTAGGAGATTGAATACGAAGATGATTAATTCCATAAATAGTAACCCATATAAAGCTCATCTAAGACGAAACAAAAGCCGATGGATTTGAATACATTCAATCTCAACCACGGGAATCTCAAACCCTAGAAAAAGATCCACCAGTCCCACCCACATAAAACAGAATATAACTCTTACGAAAGCAAAACAAATTCAGATCCCCCCAAACCAAACAAATTCAACTTAACGCGTGCACCAACAGATCAGATCCAATATTATTTGGAAAAAAAATCAATCAAAATTCAAAACCCTAGAATCCAAAAAATAAAAATTTAAAGAATCGAACTTTCAAAATAGAAAAAGGAAAACCTTTTTGCAGGTCAAAGGAGAAGCAAGGAAGTAGACGCAATCGGTGTTGCGCTTCAAGAATTCCTCTTCGGGTGTTGTTGTCGTTGTCGTCTGCAGCTGCTGGGTTAGTACTTGTTGCTGCGGAGCTTGAACTTGCTGTTGTTGAGGAGTAATACCAGCCATGGGAGGCAGCTCCGGTTAAGCAAAAGGAAAAAAGTATGATCTTGTTGAGAACCCAAAATAATCCGGATCTAGGGTTTGATAAGGAGGAAGAGGAGGAGGAGGCGGCTCACCTCATGGGATGGGACCCACCGAATTATAGCATAATCGATCTATATGAAAATCAAATATCAATCTGCATGTATAATTTGTATGATATATATAAAGAAAAATCGAGCCGCCGGAGAAGAGATGAGATAGAAGCGGAAGCAGAGCTTGAAGATTTAAGCTCAGAGAGAGAGAGAGAGGTGAGGGTGGGGGTTGGAGAAAGGGGGGGCGAGGGGGGGGGTGCCGTTTTAATTTTGCGGTTTTGATGGGTTGGGTTTAAAAGGCTTATCTACACCGAACGTGTGGCGACTTCTCTTTTTACATGCTATCTCAATTGCCGTAAAAGTGAACGACTATTTTTTATTTTGCGATACAGTATAAAAACTACTCCTTCCCTTTCACAATCATTAATATTTAATATTTAATTAAAATAATCAATTAATATATTAAGTATTTTTATATTTTATTTTATTTTTTATTCATATATAAATGGCTGAATCACAGGTCTCATTTGATTCACAAATCAAATATCACTCTTATATCACATATATCATCATCTAAAACTTTCACTTTTCATCTATTACTTGTATATCTACGTCCTAAATTTAAATTCAATATATCACATCGAACGATTATTCAAATAAGTTCTCTCTTTACCTCTCCTTTTTCTTGTCATTATACGCCTTTAATTAGGGGTCTTAATGCGGGCGGGTTCGAACAGATGCGGGTTATGCGGGATGAATTACGCGATTTTATATTTTTTTCAACCCGCTCGCACCGCACCGCGTAAGATAATTCACCCGCACCATCTAACCCGCGATTTGGTCGGACAGATTAAACGATTTATGCGATTTTTCCAATTCTGTTAAGATTTTTCAATTTTCTAAGTCAACTTGAAAATTAATTGAAATTCATGCATGATCATTAGTGATGCCCCAATTTGATCCAAAATCAACAATTTAAATTAACAAAAAATTAATTACTTTCATAAATTATGACATTAAAAGGAGTAAAAATACACCCCGTAACACATTTAATCACTAAAACTAAAACTGACATATAAAGTTTAAGTTTTTATTCTCTACAATTAATCAAATGTGAGTCAAACACAACCCTTAAGATATTTAATCGCTAAACGAAACAAGTAGTATATAGTAATATTTATGTATTATGTATGTAATGTACAAATAAAAAATCGCTTCCCCGCATTGCATAAATATTGAACCGTCAAAATCGAAGCCTCAAACCATTTAACCGCAATTTTACGATTTTTACGGTGCAGTGCCTGACGGTTCAGCGATTGACCCCCGTAACTAACAGCGCTACCTTTAATGCTATGTTTGCACTTCCCTTTTATAACGGACTAGAGAATGCTGTGTCCATGCCCGGGGGCACGGCTTCCCTTGGTTTTTTCCTTCTTTTTTTCTGTGTTAGCGGTTCAAAAAAATAAAAATTAAATAGAGGAGAAAGGAGGCAAAAGCAAGAAACTTAATTTAAAGGTTAGCTACTGTTGGCGTTGTCCCATCGGTGAATAGTTGAATAAATAGTAAAAGACCACTCGATCTTATACTATAGATGTGCAAATTTCTTCTCTCTCTCTTACACCAACCCAAAAACGCCTTCAATCGCTGCACCTTCAAGAAGAAAGCGGATCAAGACGCCGATCAAGACGAGATGGCGAGATAATACCGGACACCAAACCCATATGGTGACTCTCTCTACAATGCCGGAGACCAACCTAGATCTCGGTTTAGCCTTGGCGATGTCGACGGACTCATGT
Source organism: Lobelia cardinalis (assembly GCA_028566635.1). NCBI lineage: Eukaryota > Viridiplantae > Streptophyta > Magnoliopsida > Asterales > Campanulaceae > Lobelia > Lobelia cardinalis. The sequence continues at coordinate 20,155,859 of JAOWAN010000005.1, forward strand.
CGACGACGGCAGAACTCATGGAGGAGATGAGTTTGGGGTCGGAGAGGTGAGGCATGCGCTAGCTGAGCTCGAAGTAAGGTTCCTTGGCTGTGTTGAAAGCTCGATCGCTCTAGTAGTGGGTTTCGATTGTTTGTGAAGCTGCCATCATTTAGGTTTGCAAAATGATGGGTTATTGTTGTTCTTGGGTTTGCTCCAGGTTTGTAGATGCACAAATCTTCAGGTTTGAAAGAGAGGTTGGGTGTGAGGGTGGATTTTAATGGCGGCTTAGGTGGTGATATTTATTGCGGCTGAGTATGAGGTGGTGAGAGAGAGAAGATTGAGAGGTGGGAAGGATGAGAGGGAAAGCTTGGAGGTGGTGGTTATGGAGGTGAGTGGGTCGATTTTGGGAGAGACACGAGAGATGAGGGACAGGGAAACGAGAGAGAGAAGGGGGTTGAGGTAGGGGAAAGGGTGATTTTCGGGTTGAGGTAGGAGAGTGATTACTGACGGTCGGACTTGGTGACGATGGTGAGGACAGTGGTGGAGGCGCTGTCATGGCGGCTGTGGAGGTTTCGGGTTTGCAAAAGGAGGTGCAAGGAGGAAGGGAAGATGGGTGTTGGGAAGAGGGAGAGATGGTGCAGTGGGTTTATTCCGGAGGTTTCCTGAGAGGAGAAAGAGAGGAGATAAAGAGTGTACAAGTGGGGTTCTTACGGGCTAAAATTAAATGTACTGGTGGACCCTAGCCAAAGGGTAAAAGAGACATTTTATATTAAAAATTCATATAACTCATCTATTACATCTAATATTGTGAACAGTATCGTCCGCAACGATTTATTATCATACTTGATTCTTGATCCGGCCTGAATTCTTTTCAAATTTTTCTCTCATTAATTTTTGAGACACTAATTGCTTCTTAGTCCTAATTGAGATAAAAGGGCAATTTAGGAAAAGTATAGTAAAAATGTTTAAAACATCAACTACTTTGAAATAATTTTTTATTTTCAAAAAGTCAACTATTATGAAATGGAGGGAGTATTATGTAACTTGTTATTTTAAAATTATATATATAGGTATTTACGAATTTGGTTTCTCTCCATTATACTTTTCTCCCATTTCACCCAATGCATATTTGGATGGATAATTTGTATAATCAATAGACCTAATTACACCAAACGATCCACTAAAGTTAATGTGTTTATTAAATATATTTATCAAGACCTCATATTCATTAATTCTTTGGTATAATAAGGCACATTTATTACACTTGTCCTCCATACAAATGTACATTTAGTGGAATTAGATAGAAGTGTAATGGAGAGGAGCGGGATCCGAAATTTACATATCTGATTAATGAGAATACGATTCATCTTTTCCTTAATTATGTGTCTTTCTTTCGTAGTACTTATCTCATTATTATTCTAGTTTCAAATCTTATTGGTCATGGATTCATAACACATTATAGGCACGATCGCCTCTAGACTTGTTCGTGAGAAAATAAATCGTCAAGGCTTTGTTCGAAAAAACAAATCGTCAAGGCCAAGTTAAGATTTGATATAGTAGCAATCAAGGTAAGGTTTCTAATCATTAATTATGAATTCATAAGCTTCATTACTAATAAAATATGCCTAGGAGTTTGTATTTTATCTCTACGTTTTGAACCCTAACGAAAATGTATCAGAATCGTTAGTCGATATATACTGCTATTAGTCTCCTTCAACAAAACCATCAGCTTCTTGACGAAACTGCTTTCATATTGGTTATCTCATTAGTATTCTAGTTTCAAATCTCATTGGCCATGGATTCACATTACATTATAAGCACGATCGCCTCTAGGATTGTTCGTGAGGAAAGAAATTGATGCGAGTTCATCAAGCTTGCATAATACCCATCCAAGCCGAATCAAACGAACCAAATTAATTAGAGGTAATTGTAAGCGTTTATCATTAATCGAGAAGGAAAAGATGAGGTTTTTGATCGCAAGTTTACTCGACTTAAGGGAACGGTGCAAACAAGCTAAGGAACGAAAGGTATGAGCTAGGAAGGCGAGCTCGACAGCGAGCTGCGACATGCCGACCACGAGTTACTTGTGTTTCCTAGATCCTAAACGGATTAGCTAGGTTCCTTATTTTATTTTCTAAGTCGCTAAGGTTTTCTTTAAAGTAATTTCCTAGTTTAATTCATATTTGTTTCCTAAATTAAGTTGTAATTGTTTTTCTTTTCATATTTGTTATAGGATTTTCTATTCATTAGTTTTTCTTATTCCTAGTTAAATTAGGATTTCAATTTTTGTAGCCTATATAAAAGCCTCTATTGTATTATATTAAAAGCAGTTTTATGATCAATTAAAAAGTTTGAGCAATTTGCTTGTTTTTTAGCCGAATTCTCTAAAAAAGAATTTTGGTGTTCCTGAATTATTGTTTTTGTTCTTTTACTTAAACAATTAATTCCCCTTTTGGGTTCTTAAACCAATTGAGGTTGAGGGGTTTGAAAGCATTCATCTTCTATATCTTTTCGTTTTTTCAATCAATTGCGATTGTTGGGTTGATTAGTCATCCATTCTTACCTTACCAATTAACGTTTCTTGGGTTTCCGCACTTGAAAAGGGTTTTGATCTTCCATTGATCAAAGTTCCTCTCATTATTTAATTTGGTATCAGAGCTAATTTTAATTGGAAAGTTCACATCCGTTTATCTATCCTAAATCATGTCTGCATCAAGTCGCGCATCCAAGGGAGAAGAAGAAGTTTTCGGGCTTCAAGAATTCAAGGAGTTCATGACCTATGAATTTAATAAGATGAGGTTAGATATGAACAACTTCAAGAAGGAAGTCAATGACAAAATCGAAGCACAAGTCATAGGCCTAAAGTTCAATCCGCAACCCGCAAGGAAAGGACCAAACAAGACTGATGATTTTGGAAGGGATGACTTCGAGGAGCAATATGACCGCCGAGGTCGGTGGGGAGGAGATTCCCAAGATCGCAATCTGGGGAGCATCAAGATGAAGATGCCCGCGTTTCAAGGCAAGGCAGACCAATAAACATATCTCAAGTGGGAAAGCAAGGTTGATCGCATCTTTAGTTACCATAATTATTCTAAGGAGAAGATAATTAAGCTTGCTCAGGTTGAGTTTAGTGGGCCGATCACCTGGTGGGATCAAATGGTGAGTAATAGACGGAGGTACGAAGAATTGCCTAGTGGGATGATGATCGCACTGTCGTGGGTGCTCAAAAAAGAATAATATTAACCTACTTACTACTAGAACTACAATGAACTAGTTTAA
>JAOWAN010000005.1:20165852-20176788 GCA_028566635.1 Lobelia cardinalis
TTTGTGTGAGTGTGAGAGAGAGAGAGAGAGAGAGAGAGAGAGAGAGAGAGAGAGAGAGAGAGAGATGGGCTATGGAACTTTTAGAAGGCACTTCAAAATTTTCAAAACTATGCAAGTTTTAGGATGAATTTGGAGGTCATGGGGATATCACATTAACACACACCCACATAATAAAATAAACTAAATTAGTACACCAAGGGTAGGCATTGGGATACTTCAAAATCTGTAACTTTTGCAACTGTAGGATCTGCTGCATTTTCCCCTCAATTCATCATGTCTTCTTCTGCAGGTCCATTGGTTAAAAAAAAAAACAGTTAGTAGCCTTTCCTTCCCGTTGGACATAGGGCCCAAAATCTCATGGCAGCAGCACCATGCTTCCAAGCTTAAACATCCACTCTATGGGTGAAAGCACAATGCAGAGCTAAACAGAGATTTCTTCGCCGAGCTGCGGAGGAGGGGAGGGGTAAGAGAGAGCCGGTAAGCTGGTGCAGGGAAAAATCTTCAAAGAAATATTCAAATGGTTGATGGCTGTTAGACTCTATTAGGGAATTGCCTCTGACTACTCTTTTTATATGCTATTCTTTGAATCTAGAAAGAGGCTGCGCCCAAATTCCTACACCGCCTCATGACCCCAAAACAAAGAGAGATTTTCCTATTAAACAGTTGTGTTTTGTTCACCTGCATGTAAAAGGAGAAATTCGGAAAATAATCAACAAGTCACTTGCAAAGGTAGAGGGAAGTTTCATTAAGCCGTACTATTAGCTATCTACTAATTACTGCTTTTTTTTTTGGATTCTCTACAGCACAAGAAGATAAAAGAACACATTATACATGATGAACTATAAGCCATCCAATCAAACATTGGAGTTTCAAAAGCACCAGCTACGGCAAGAGAATGAACACGGTATCCGGCCAGTTACACGTATATACTCTGCTTGCTGTTCTGCTTTTGCAGCCTGCTGGCTTCTCTTGGTCTCTGCTGCTGCACGCTTCTCTTCAGCCTTGTGCCTCGTGGCAGCTAACTTGTTCATTAGTCTATCATGCGCTCGCCCCCTCATCCTTTCCACCTCCACCTGTGAGCATTTGACGTTTGTTTAAAGCGAATGGAAAAACAAAATGATCACTCCAAAATCTGATCAAGAAAATAGTCATGGGAGTCACTATCTACACTAACAAAATAAAACTACCTGTGAGGTGGAACTTGCTCAAAGTTACTACCTACGTTTCTCATATTTAGATCTAGACAGGGACCTAATGGCAGCAACTAGCAGTTAGCATGCAATAATTATGAAGAACATTGTTGGGGCAGAGAGAACAGTCATAATCCATAAATCAGCCAACTACCTGAAATGAAATGTGAGTCGATGTCTCTTTACCTCTATCAAGCAAACATAAGATTCTTTGGTAAATAAGCAAGGAGTATAATACCAAATCCAGCAGTTACAGGAACTCAGGGCATACTCCTGGCCCTCAGCATCTACTAGAATAAACCCACCCTGCACTATTCCTTAATCTCTAAGCTATTCTCATTTATCCGCCAATGCTTACAAAGCAACCAATTAATGAAGTTCATAGGGTACTTCTTTCCACCAATAGTACTGACACTAATAATGTCTCCTATGTCCTTAATGATCACATCAACAGGCTTATGAATGCTTTGAAAGACTATTATTTCTATTTCCCTCCAAAGGCAGTACACAGCAGCAGTCAGAGCAGTTTTTTCCTAACTTAATTCATCAAACCTTTACCTTTCCAAACATATTCAGCAGTTATATGTATGTTCCCCCAATCAATCGCAATCTGATATATGCCATTTCTTCTTAAGATTTCCATCCACTCTTCCTTTCGAATAGTCACATATAAAGAATTGATTGACAGATTCCTTCCTCACAGAAGCAGCATGTACTATTTTGAATAATTCCCCATCTTAACATTCTGTCTTTGGTGCTAAGCCTCCTCCGAAATAGCTAACCATTGAATAAAAGAGTATTTAGGAATCAGCATACCAAATGAGCTTGTAGTGGCCCACCCTTGGGTTTTTCATTCTTAATTCCTGCGAAGCGCTGTGAGCAGAGAAACATGGTTCATACCACACCATTCAATCTGATCAATACTAATTACCTCAGGTTTGTTGGGAGGAGTATTATTGAGCAAGTGTTGAATAGTAATTGTATTTGTATAGTTATTAGGCCAGTGCCAATCACCATTGTCAATCACCTGATTTACTGTAGCTTCACCAACCAAAACGGCAAACTTCACCAACCAAAAAGGCAAACTTCACCAACCAAGTAGTCAACTCACCAACCAAAAAGGCAAACTCAATTAATTGGATAGCTATTAACATAATTGGAAACCTTAGACAAAATAAATCGGCCTTGGGGCCAAAATCAATTCAAAACTTCAGATTCAGACTCCCCTCTTTCTACTTTCAGCGGATGTAGGACACTTTTCATCCTTATTGGATTCCAATTGGATCTGGCAAAAACGCTGTATCCCAAAGATTGAGCACCCAAAGTTTCCTACCAATAGAAGGACTTTCACACGGTTTTGACCTTGTCATTCATGACGAACTTTTTGGGAAAGCTTCTCAATGCATCAGCACAAGTGAATAGCTTCTCGTCTATACGTTCAATGCCTACATGCTTTTGCTCATCAATTTAATCACTGCGCCTCAACGGACCCGCTGAAGAGTTCGTCGATCACAGCACCTTGCTACAGCATTTTAACTGGCATATTATACAGCCTTTGGGTCAGAATGAAGCAGAATACGTGAAGTCCACCAATGTGCTTGTACCAGATTAGTAGCAGGTTGTTGCGTAAATTTATTATTTTCGGTAGTCTATGATTAATGTGAGATTGAAGCTAGTCTATGATTGAAGTGAGATTGAGGCTTCTGCCATTTTAGCATTTTCAAAAAGAGAGAACCTTAATTCTCCTTTTTCTTCTCCTTCACCACATTAGCAAAGCACAATCAATGAGCTCCACCAGAAAACACATTAATACGGAAATTTATTTTTCCATTGCCTACTAGCACTTCCTCATCGATTCTAATTGTCATGAACTCGGTCTCACTTAGACTCCTTTGTCAAATGAAGGTACTACCTTCTTTGGCGTTGTGAAACTTCTGCAATATTATCGTCAGCCAAGGATCTGGTCATGTTACCATGGTAGAAGCATATAGAATCAGAAATAGAAGAAGACAAAATAAGAGAGAAGGAAAAACTCACACATATGAACAAATGTACGAGATCAATTAAACATGTAAAAACATAAAATTTAAACCCAATTTACCCTGAATAAAATAGTTTATGATTTAAAAATGATAACATATGTAGGAGCAATAAATTAGGACAATGATTATATTTATTCCAAAATTCTTGAAAGTTTGATCCTTGTGAACATTACATCGGAAAGATAAGGCTCAATCACAAAATATTCATAAGAAAATAGATTAGTATAGTTACCTTTGATGGAGATTATAATATGAAAAGAAAGTGGATGATTGTTTCTTGAAATGATGAATGTGAAAAACAATAACATGACAGTAAGATGTGAAAAAGTAGCGTGAAAATCACTTTGAACATTAACTTGTAATATAGATTTGATAAATGAAAAGATCAATGATATAATAGGAAATGGATGGAGAAATACAAATGAGTTTTTGTACTTTTGAAATATGTTGTATTTTAATTGAGTGCTACAAATATTTTCTTTATGGAAAAAAGATAAAGTAGAATATAGAGAATGTACATTGGTAGTCACAAGTTTTGCTGTATTAACTAATAGTATCACATGATAACATATTATTAATTTTTATATAATAGAATTATTAAATATCTACCAACAAAGTTGATTCCATGAAAAAAAATGACATTAACTAATAGAGCATTGATCTATATAAGCATTTACAAAAGTGGGTTACGGAAAGGGAGAGATCAACCAAAGAACCAAAACTCCTGCCCAAAGATCCACATTTGATTGACTGGTTAGTCTTCTGTTAAAGCTCGTTACAATTTTTGGATGGAAGGTCTTAATTGCAATGGAAATATAGGTCAAAGTTCTTTCTGATAGTTAAATTAAGACGAGGCCAAATCACGACATGTGGTAACCTAATAAGTGTAAATACTAAGAAAGTTGAGCAAGCCCTAGGAAGCTTTCTCGACTTATCATGGTGAACGAATATTAACACAACTTTAAGGCAGATAAACATGGCTCGTAACTTACAATTCATTTCCTACCAAGTTATTACATAATATGCTTTCGCTTGAACGGTGATTGTAGGCAGACTGTGATGCTGAGCATGTTGGGCATGTGAAAAGTCAAAACAAAAATTCACCCATACTCATGTCCTTGACTCCTGAATCTGATAGAACTAAACTAAACAACTAAACTAGAGAAGCTCCCAACAAAATAAAAAAACTATCAATAAAGAATTGCACTACATAGCAGAACAACATAGTATTACTAAGTCCTAACTCCTACTTGCTCCGATATCATTAACAAATTAAAGCATCAGTAGGGTTCAGCGAGATTTGCACAACTTGGATTGACCTAGAATGCATACAAAGAGAATATGATGCAAGATATTATCTATGAAAGCACAAGAAAAGAAACAATTATTTCTTAAAGACAAGACGAAACTGTGTTTCAGGAATAATTAAATGAGTCAGTATGATGATACAAACCATAGTATTCATAGCAAACGAAACACCTTACCTCAATTTTCCTCATCTCAGCTTCCGACTTTGCTTTTTCATGGTTTTCCCAAGCCTCTATCTTGATGTCCTCGCGCTTAAACCTGTTAGAAAAGCAACATTACTTGCACTTAAATGCCCGCTTATTTATTTTCAATGATTATTTTATTTTATTTTATCCTAGAATGGTGAACCAAGAGATTACAGTGTGAGCTCATTTAGTTGAATTTCAAGAAATAGCCAAATTGCATTCAGATACATGAGTTGCCAAAAATTGCTTAAATGTTCAGAATACATTTGCCAAGTGCAGATGCACACGCTCGTTTGAGAATGTGTAGTTTTACTTTTATGTTTTCTACTTTGTTAATTTGTTTGATGTGAAATGCTGAAGTGATAGTACATAACAATTATATATCATAGTTATTAAAGACAAAAGATGCACTGACGCGCCAAAAACCGTTCGAGTCTTAGCCGCAAGGTGCAAGACAAGGGGCAGACTTCATGCAAGTGAGTTGCATAGTTTAAAGCAATTGAAATTCAATAACGAATAAACATATATTAGGATATTTGGACAGTGCTACAGTCATATAAGGGAATTTTTCAAATTAGGAATTTTCTTACGGACCAACTACTGAATATTGTGCGCAACCCTGAACGGCATGTACAGCAGAAACAAACCTTTCTGCATGGCAAAAAGGTACTTTCAAAAGGCTCACCTCAGATATGGTGAGGCCAAAGAGTAAGCTTCATGCGAGCCTTGTCTCCTAGGAGGCGCACTTTTAACGAAGTATATGCAAGTTGTATAAAAGAAAAGTCAATAATGGAAGGTTCTATCCATTTGAAAGCTCAATTGCTAAACCATCCACGCCTACAGATAACAAGCCTCCATTAGTCGTGTTTCCACCATGTTCATTACACTCTGTCGCATTATTCATAAATGTACTCTTTTGTATAAATAGGTGTATAAGTTTCTTTTGTAAACAAGTTGACAAATACAGAAATACATGGATTTTATTCTTTTCTTCACATTTTCATGACGGTATTAGACCACAAGAGTGTTATTTAAACTTATATCCAAGTTTAGAAGCATTGTCAAGAGGTCAGAGTGGTAGAAACAATATGGTCAAGGCAGAATGACTACAAATTATTAGATGTCAAAGACCTAAACAGAGCAATTAGGAAAGATTCTCTTTTCTAGCACATCACTAGTGATTGGATATCAAACTACTTCACTGAATTTAAAATAATCTTGAAATAAAGGAAACTAACAAGAGGAGGCTACGAAATAACCTAGCCATATACTTGGCTTTCTCTGCATCCTCCCAAGCTGCTGCACATGTTTCAATGACATTTTTAGCTTGCTTTTCAAGTCCTACAATTTTCAGTGATATAGATGCATCCTTGTCCTCCTCTTCTTTGCTAGCCCAGGCAGCAATATTCATTTTACCCAGTTGAGTTCCTAGAGCTTTTATCTCTCTTCTTGTTTTCAGTTGTAATTCTTTTTCAGACAGCCCTTTCTTGTTTGGATCCAACTGAACATCCAGAGGATCAACAGGAGATGAAGTAGGTGCAGCTCTTCCTGGAGTTGATGGCCTAGAAGAAGAAGGACTTCGTATTGGTGTTGTCGCAGTGGCAGGAGTTCCAGTCCTTGACGGTTCTTGGCTAGCAATAGGAGTCATTTCTGTACCTATATCTCTCATTGATACAGATCTAGCTGTTGAAGGTGGTGGAATAAATGTTGTTGCACTCTGGACAGATACAGATGAATCATGGCGGCTCAAATTAACTGCAAAATAAAAGGAATGCAGTCATACAACATTCGTAAATAACAGTTGCAAACGGCCTGGAGAACCAAAGGGAACTTAAACTGATCATACTCAAACTGCAGTTGCACTTCTTTAAGATAAAATGCTACTCCCTCCGTCCCAAAATAAGTGTCCCTTAATAAGTGTCCTCTTTCCAAACTTTCCTCTTTTGGATGCCGAAAATGAATTGTAACCACAAAGTCTTTTTGGACCCACAAGTAAACCCGTTGCAGCCACAATTGATGAAGTCCAAAAAAAAAAACTATGTGTATATTTCCTTTTAATCACTTTTGAAATGCAGGGCATTCTTTCAGAGAAGTTGATATAAGAAATACAATCTCATCCACACTCTAGTAATAACATTAGTACCTATCATCTTCTCAGTTTAAAGACAAACAGGATCTTGCCACTTGTCAACGGCTGAAGGTGGTTGGATGAACCATCAAAGCATGCATTGTCGTCCAAATAGTAGCATATATTATTGAATGCAGTTATCCTTTTAGTTCTTTATGATTTTCCACATATATTTTAGCATTATTGGGTGCACCTAAAAAGTCCAAGCCATCTTAAATGCTTAAATGAGAGAGTGCAGACACTTTTTCAAGATTTAGGAAGTACTTGGCTTGGTATTTACTTTCAGTATATTATGGTTCTACAAGTTATAAACTTCCATATCCCCCTTAACCCCCCCCCCCCCAAATTATTTCACAGATATTCTCAATTTCTAATTCTGATTTCATCAAAGTTTAATAATCTTTCGCAGTTCCACCATAATCAATTCACTTGCCATATAAATCCATAGAGAAAAACTCAAACAGTTTAGTAAGTTTGATAAATAAACAAATAGACGGGGAGGAAAAGGAATGCATCATCCCTGCTTCATGGATTTCAGCTTGGAATCATTTTGCAAGGGATAAAGTATTCAATGAAGTAAAAGAAAGAAAGAAGTAAGAAGTCTAACTTGCTGATTCACTAATGCAGCTTTCAATCATCAGTACTGACTTGCTGCATAAATCAGGCATTGAACACAAATCGCCCTCCCAACTACTACACATCTGCCCTTCAATCTCTTTCTTAGTGTGGCTCAAATCAATCCGCTTAGTATCTGGTTCCTCATATGGAACCAGTCTCTGCTCAGGAACTTCAACGACCACCTTTGTGGATGGTTGCCGGCCTCCATAACCGAAATAATTATGCTTCCTCGGGGCATGCTCAGTCTTCGGGCATTTAGAAGTGGGGCTAGCTATCCACTTCTGAGCATCATCCCATTTTGAGGGTGGAGGTTTAGAGAAAGGAACAAGAGGAACTCTGGATTGGAGAGCTCGTTCCCCCTTCTGAAACTCAAATGGTGATGAAGACGTGCTGACACAATCAATCCCACTGTCATAGTCCAAAGAGATGTCGTCCTGAGACCTAACACTCGAACTGAATGAAGCGTGATCCTTCAATCTACAGTCATTCGCCATCTTGAACGCCAACGAATCAGCCGTACTGGATGTCAAGCAGTTGGGATTTACGCTAACAGCATCTACATCTTTACATTTCAGTATAGACATAAAGCCAACATCAACACTTTAAGTATAAGATGGCATTGGTTAGATCAATCAGTACTGCTTTATGCGAAGTTAACTAAGTCAACATTTTAAAAAATAAACTAGTCTCTATATCCTTTTTTTTACTTAAACTTCTCCACAACCAACCTTTTCTTTTTTTTTTCCCTCAAAAGCACTTTCTAGTAATATAGAAAGAAGTGAAACCAAAATCCATAAAAGTAACACTAAATACCAAACAGATACACACAAAGAGGGGGACGCGGAGAGAGAGAGAGTGAGAGTATAAATCAAAAGTACCAGTGTCAGAGAGTTGAGATCTCAAGGATTCAAGGTCTTCTTGGTCAAGTGGGTTTGATAGTCCTCAGCAGGAGTATAGTCCTCAATTTTCGAGGTGATAGTCCTCCCCAATTCCCCCCTTCCCTTTCATAAAAAGAAAAAATAAAACTACATTTCTCAAATATGCAAGTAAATAGAGAGTGATTTGACAGGTGAAAATGGAGGGATGGCTCTGAATTTTGATGGATGATCTATCTCTTTGAAGCAATTGAACTGAAAGCTAAAAGAAACCCAGAAATGGGTGATGAAAATGAAATGTCTTGGGTTGATTGTCAGTTAAAGCGCATTGGGAAAAGGTCATACACACAAGAAAGAAGTAGAAATAGTAAATAAAGCAAGCTAAAAGAATGCGAAGGAAGGGAGGGGGGTGGGGGAGAGAGAGAGAGGGAGAGAGAGATATTTGGACCTGGAGATGATGCTTGTCAATCCATTTTTAGTCCATTTCCCTTCATCACAAGCTACCACTTGACTCCATGGCTCCCTCTCTCTCTCTCTGTGTCGGGAAGGATTCCGAATCTCAAATACAGTGACTCCTCAATTTTACAGTTAACCTGAAATCGTTATTTTCATTTTTTTTCAAATTTAGTACGAGCAAAAAAAAAAATATCAATTGTCTGTATCATATAAAAAATTATTTAAAAAAATTACCAAAAATTTGTTTAACATTATCATTGTATCGTATCGAAATTTTTGGTAGGATACTGATAATTAGTATCATTACTACGGTATTATTATTACCGTACCGAAATATGAATAATTTAGTAATTTTATATTTATATTACATAAAAATTTTTAAAAATTTAATTTATATGTTCTATTCTTACACACTACCATTTCAAAAAATTTCAAATTAAAATGTTACTATCTCTCCAATACTTCAATTGAAAATTGATAATTTTGTAATGTTTAATATTTATATGAGGGAGTAGAATTTTAGCCTATTAAATTTATAATTTAAGTTTTTCGATCTCTTTCGGTGCATTTTTAAAACAGAACAATTAACTTTGACCAATAAGTGTGAATAAATTTAACTTTTAATTTGAAATTTGAATTTTTTTTCTTTGGCCGAAAAGTGATAATGTCAATGCCCTATTGAAATTTCGATGTTATCGATTTTGACAATACCGAAATTTTAATAAAGCAATAGTAATGAATTTTACATTATTAATTTTTCAATAATGGTAGTGAAGTTTTGTTACAGTTACCCTATCGAAATCACCCCTACTTTTTAGTATCCAAACTATAAAATTCAAATAACGACATTTTCATTGTGTTTTATTTAGGATCGAAATTAAATGCACCATTCAAATTAATGTATTAAACTATGTGTCCTCACCAAAAGAGAAAAAAAAAAAAAAAAAGGAAAAAACAGAGCCATATTCTTTTTATAAGCAAGTATGTGAGTAGAAAAATTATATTAATTAATATATTATTTCATAAATTACATTTTCCTTAAAAAGTTGAAGTTTTGAGATCATGGAAGCTGGATTTGTTGTGATTTTGTGTTTTTTAATTTTTTTTTTGGTATACTTTTTATGATTTTGTGAGTTCGGAGTACGTTACATTTATAGGGTTCAATGGTTCATCTTGCATTTTTAGGGTACGTGACGTGACTTGCCCGATTTTTCTCTTTTCCTTCTTAAAATTTGGAGTTCAGCCCTCAAACTTTTATAGATTTATCACGATTTACTCTTATAACCTCTAAATTATTTTATTTCTCGTATTTTGAATCCTAAATACTCGATAGTAATGTAAAATAAGAAAATAATAGTACATACAAATAAATCAAAAATTAGTCATCGAATCAGCACTCAATTATAAACATATTTTACCACTATCTAAAAGTTTGAAAATTCATGATTTGTGAAATCATTGATGCAAACAGAAAAACAAATTTTTTGAAATTCCAAACTCTTCCTATTGTACACTCCCTTTTGAAATAAAGAAGCGAAATGATGTAAGTTTAGTCTAAAAAGTAAATATTAAAAAAATTTATTGATGTAAACTTTTGTCTAAATTTATGTTGATGGTGAAATAAGATAAAAGTTGTATTTTAATGTGTAAGAGATTAATATTTAAATAAATAAAAATAATTGAAAAATTAATGGGATGCGGGATGACTCCCCGATCTCATAACTCGATCGATTCGTTGCATTAAGAACGATTAGTACCTTACTTAATTAAGTTAATTATTATAAATAGTATTTAGATAATAATTTATAAATTGTTATATTAAGTTTAAATTATGAAAATAATTTTGGATATTGGGAATTTTTTTAGAGGATTAATATAATTAGGGATGGTAAGTGTTAACTTTTATTAGTTGATTTGACGAAAATTGGATGGAAGGAAAACATTGCATATTTATTTTAAGGGATAATGGCATTTTAGGCCCCAATGTTTGATCATTTTGGCATTTTAGGCCCCCAGGTTCCAAAGTTGGTGATTTGGGCCCTGATGTTACAAAATTGCAGCAAATCAGGCCTTTTTGCAGCAAACCAGGCCCCAATGTTTGACAACTTTGGCATTTTGAGCCCTCAATGTTTGA
>JAOWAN010000005.1:20176888-20193101 GCA_028566635.1 Lobelia cardinalis
GAGAGAGAGAGAGAGAGAGAGAGAGAGAGAGAGAGAGAGAGAGAGAGAGAGAGAGAGAGAGAGAGAGAGAGAAGTTACCAACGTTGCTTTGATTAGAGATAATTTTACCGTAGTATACGAGTTTCTGGATGAAATAGGGGAAGGATGAATACTAAGATACGGCTGATTTCCAGAAGAGTATTGAATTGGAAAAGAGATAGCAAAAATTAGATTATTTTATAATAATATATTTGTGTATTATATTGAGTATTTAAGAAGTTAATAATAATTTATTAAGTATTATTTAAAGGATATAGAAGATTTTTTAATAAAGATTATTTTTGTCACAAAATTTTTGTATACTATACCTAGAATTTGTGTGTTTTGTAAATAACTGTTATTTTGAATTTTTTGTCATAAAAAGAAAAAAGAAACTTTATAATAGCCAAATTAGGAGGGGTCGACAGGCGCGTGAACCACGCTCACAGAAGTCACACGTACACGCTTTTAAACGCTGTCCCTCCCTCTCTTCCTCCACGTCAGAAACTCTTTTGCCGGCCGATTTCAACCTTCCAAATTCCGAAACCAATAAAAAAAAAAGAACAGATAATCACAATTTTACTTTTTATTATTACGATGGAAAAAAGGAAAATCGGCGAAAAGGAAAGTTAATCCCAAGATTTCTGATTTTCCGACACCTCTGTCTCTCTCTCTCTCGTAGCCAATTAATTTCCCCCTTTTTTTTTTCTCGCGGGGACGGAGGAGGGATTCGTTCCGGCAGCAATCCGATCGGGTGATGGCGAGGGTCATGGTGGGCCCTACAGAAGCGTTGGCGGCAGTGGCGTTGTATAATCTGAAAGACGCCTCTTCGTGGTGGCAGCATATTAATGAATCTCCTCTTTGGCAGGATCGTATCTTTCACCTCCTCGCCGCTCTCTATGGCATCGTCGCCGCCGTCGCTCTGGTTCTTTCTGTTTTTTTCTCTGTTATTCTGCTCCTTTTTATTTTGCTTTGTTTTGTTCTTATTTCTTTTTGTTTTGTTACGGAATTGTTCTTCTTGGAACCGGAAGAACAATTTGCTCTCCGCGGTTGTTTTTCTAATTCGAAATTCGCGGCATGGAATTGGATTGCCCATCAAAGCCTTTTATATGGAACTTAAGACATCGGATTGCAATTAAATTCCATAAGAGTCCTATTTCTGACGAAATTACAGGCTGAAACTGTAATTGGAAACGAGGCCTCAAATGGCAATTCTATAATGTTTATATGCAAAGAGAAATTGGAATTATATATTTACAATTAATTGGAACTCCGAACGTCTTGAATTGCATAAACTGAATTCCTACCAGAAGTAAAGAATTGTCCAAATTCCTAATGACTGTGATAATGTATTTCTAAATGAACCAAAAGTTTCTAAGTATCTTACTCCCACCTCGTTACTATTCTGGCAAACAGTCTGCCATTCCCTTTCTGGATGTTCCATTTTAGGAGTCCACTTTCAAAAATTACAGGATAAAAATGTGTGTTTTTTAAAATTCTCTTTCTTATATTCAAAATATGATAGTCTTCAATCATATTGAATAATTTTTTTACAACTTGAGTACAATTTATAAGAGATACATGAGTAAACGTACAAAATTAACAAGTTTGACTTTCAAACGTGGACTCTTTGCCTGGAACGGAGGGAGTATTTGCTTATTTCTTTCAATATCATAAGCACAAAAAAAATTCTAAAATAGTATATCTTCTTTTTGAAGTAATTGATTTATGTATAAAATTTAATTCTGTAAGAGAGCCAAACCAAATGACAGCAGCTCTAATGCTAGGAAACTCAGTTAAGTTCAATTCTGTTGTATCCAATTCTCAATGAGTACAATTCTGTACGTCCAAATGTACACTAAGTATCTTCTAGAGTTTGCTATTGAATGGCTGCAACTTATCTGTTCTTGCTCCCAGAGAAAATAGAACCCAGTTCTTGAAGAAAAACAAATTGTACATCCAAACGGACACTTTATGAGTTGCTTTCTAATTAAATAAATGGTCCGGAATCCGATTCACGCTAGTTTGTTCCCAAGATGAAGAATGTGAAGAATATTAATTGCTAGTATAATTGAAGAAAAAGGGTAAAAGTCAAATACTGATTTGCATCATAGTTTTGTCAGCATCTGATGGGGATTGGGGTTTAAGGATTGCTTTTCTGTCCCAATGCTTGAATGATTATTATATTTTGGAGCTTAATTTGATTGGAATACGTAGCTTGATTTCCAACACTTGTAACTGTGTATGGTATTTCGATTTGGTATAGGTACAACTTATTCGGATACAACTGAGAGTGCCCGAGTATGGTTGGACCACTCAGAAGGTCTTCCATTTCCTCAACTTTTTGGTCAATGGGGGTTTGTATCAGTCAACTTTATGAATTTCATAATATGATTCTCTCTGTTGTGTACATTAATATCTCAGGTTAACATTCCTTTTAAGGCACTTTATTTAGTCTAGAATTTGTTACCATTTGGCAGTTCGATGTCTAGTTTTCATATTCCGACGAGATGCTCAGAAGTTAGAACCACAGGTAAGGAACATGGCTGAATTCATTGTATATTTAAAGTTTTTTTTTTTTTTTTTCCGTGAGTAGGCCCTAATTTGAAGTTTGTCTTGTTACTTTTGCCAGATTTTACAGCACATAATACTCGATGTGCCTAGTCTTGCATTTTTCACAACCTACGCTCTATTGGTTTTATTCTGGGCGGAAATTTACTACCAGGTTGAGTTGACTTCATTCCTTACTGATATTGTACGTGTGATCAGATATCCTTATATTAGTGATGGTGTGGACATTTGGCAGGCAAGAGCAGTATCGACCGATGGACTCAGGCCGAGTTTCTTTACAATCAATGGGATTGTGTATGCAATTCAGGTGAAAAAACCTTGTTCACATTAAATAGAAGCACAGGGGAGAAAGTAGATATATTATAGTGATATAGCTTTGTACGCAATTATTCTTGAATGGATATCACCATTTTCACCCTTGATTACCTTCCTTTGAAAATAAATATTGCCGTAGTGATATCTAAGAGGCTATGATTGCAAAGGGAGTAATTGGCTTGTCGTGTAAAATGACGCAACTAGACTGACTTGAAGATCCTCCGTCGCTTCATTAAGATTATGATTTTATTTAAATGTGAAAGTTACATCAGTATTTGTTTGAGGGTCTATATTTTGTTCTGTTCTGATTACATAAAAATTATTCACTTGAGTCATCACCAGCTAGGATGTGAAGATGATTGCATATTAAATTTAATTTTGGAGGCATTGACTTGGAATTTTTTTGTGCAAGTCAAAGTAACTAGTTAAATAGCACAACAATTGGGTGGTATTGAAACAATGTAATGATGTAATTATTGGAATGATATCCAGTTAGTGGAAAGGTTTGGTGTATCAAGTAGAATGATGGTTAGAAACTCAGAATTTGAGAATTTAGCAGTAAGTACATATCATGTACAGTACAAAAACTAAGATTAGAATGGCATGTGGGATCTGTTGACGACAGAGGTGATTTCGTTTTTCTTCAACTAAATTTAGTGGATAGTGATGTGCATGACTACGCAAGAGAGAAATTGCAGAATATGCAACTTAGAAGAGAAGTGTGTGTCAGGAAAAGCAATATTATAAATGTCAAAGTGCTAGATGTACGGGTATCCCAACTCACGTGGCAGAGATATACAAATGATATGATAGTGCGCCATCATTGTGTCAGAAAATGTACGTAGTTTGTGCAAGGTTTTGTTGAGTACTTACTAGTGGATGTTCAAAGTTTAGTGGACTCTTGAAACTATGGTGGTAGACGTATCCATGCCTTAGCATTCTTATTGAAGCAAAATTACTTCGAAGTTTGAACTAAAGGTGTTTCATTTCGATGCTGCTTAAAATGCTATTATGTGTGATCTGATGCTTTTACATCTGACAGTTCGAAACTTCGGAGAGGTTTTGCCATGCAAGCCAATAGATTTATCACAGTCGGTATAGATCTTGCCAGTTCGGTCCACTAGCTTAGCAACTACATTTTAATCTCTCTCTCTCTCTCTCTCTCTCGTATTTCTATAGGCCTTATTTTTTAAGTGTGTTCTACCATCGTTCAAATGTTTTTCTTGAACAGTGCCATACAAATGATATCATTAGATAAGAACTCTTCAGAAACTACAATTGTATTGCTTCAGTTTCACGTATCAATTACATCCTAAGTTTTTTTTGACATCAATTGATATCTGATGTTACTTGAGTAGGTTTTCTCTTTAACAGGTGGCATAAAAATCATATCATTTGATAATAACTTTTCTGAAAATACAGTTGCATTGCTTCAGTGTCACGTATGAGCAATCCTAAGTTTTTATTGACATCAGTTGATGTATGAGGGTGACTTGAGTATTTTCTTATTTCATGGCGTTCGATTGGTTAACAGGAGAACAAAGCTGATATTGTATAGAATGAATTTTTCACCTGGAAAATAGGTAGTGTCAATTGTTATCATGTTTAACATGAGTCAATTGTGCTTTAAGATCATTCAGTGTCACGCATGAGCTACATCCTAAGTTTTTGTTGACATCAATTGATGTATGATGGTGACTTGAGTAGGTTCTTATTTCACGGCGTTGGATTGGTCAACAGGAGAACAAAGCTGATATAGTATAGACATGAATTTTTCACCTGGAAATTAGGTAGAGTGTCAATTATTATCATGTTTAACATGAGCCAATTGTGCTTTAAGATCATTCATGATATAATGACTTTACCATTTCCTCCATTGGCTTACCTATTTTTAGTGGTTGTCTACTTTTCTAGCGATTTGACTATGTCTATGATCACTTTCTTGAAAGGTTGGCGATGGAAGTTAAGGGAACTTTGAAGAAGGAAATGTATATCTTATAGTTGGAATGCATATAGTATTCTTGCTTTTCAAGAAAATTCCTTTTAAGGAGAACATGTGTGCACACCACTTTGTGTCCGTAATGTCCAGTTGACTGGCTTCCGCTGGTGATTGGGTATCTTAAGTTGTGCCCTATCAATGGATAACAGTAAAGGAAAAATCAATCTGGCTAAACCATATGACATTTGTTTGGTACTTCTAGTAGACATCTATGAGTAAAGAGTAATACTCCCTCCCTTACGGGCAAATACATGTTTGAAAGTCAAGCTTTTTAATTTTGTAACTTTATCACTTCATATCTTTTACAAACTATACTAACATTGTGATTTTTCCTTACATATGTGATAAAACTATCATATTTTGAACATGAACATAAAAATTTGGGGAAAAGTAAGTATTTAGTTTAATTTTTGAAAATGGGCTCTTTTGAGTGAAAATCCCAAATTGGAACAGTAGACACTTTGCTCAGAATGGAGGGATTATTTTCCTTGTGCAGTCGTCCTTATCTAAAGCCAGTGTGGCTAAAACATTTACTTGAGATCCAGACTGATCGTTGCTACTCATGGCATTTATGTGCATAATCCTTACTAATTCTATGTGAAGCATATGTCATCTGAACATTTGAAATTATCATCTTATATGTACTTCATATGAAACACTTAACTGTACACTTATTTGTATTTGTTGACAAGCAAAGAAATTTATGTTACGACTTGCAGCATCTGATTTACTCCTCTCTGAAATTCGCTACAGATTGCATTGTGGCTAACTATCTGGTGGAAGCCAATCCATGGTCTGGTTGTTCTTTCCAAGATGTTCTTTGCAGGTAAATTTCTCTTTCCCTCTCTTAAAGTGCTCTTAATTTTGTATTATTACTTCTGGTTGTCATTATGACATACATGAATTTGCAGGTGTATCTTTGTTTGCAGCCTTAGGCTTTCTTCTTTATGGGGGAAGGTGAATTTCATTCCCTCTTGGCATCCTGTACTTGAAGCCCGCATATTTTTGTTGTTGATTACATCTTGCCATTTCAAATTTTGGGGCGTATCTTATGTACTTCCAAGTATTATGTGCACAAATCTGCTTGTTATGTGTTCAACGATTATTTATATTACTCCCTCCTCTTCCCAATAGTTGTCATTTTGGCAAAGAAAATTTGTCTCAAAATACTTGTCATTTTAGGAGTTTTAGACACTTTTCACTCTGACTTGCCTAATTTGTCCTTTTATTCTCCCAACTAATCGTGATCGTTAATTGCTCTTGTATCTTCTACTACAGATGGATTATTTAAGTTTGTCAATATATATCAACTCTTAATATGTGTGCACAAGGCTAAAGCGACTCTATTGTGAAATGAAGGAAGTGCAAGTATATTAAAATGTTGAAAATGTACTTACCTTCACCTTGCTATTTCACCTCGTATACCTCTTGTTCTCGGCACGTGCTCCTTCCTTGACTGCTGTGGAATGACCACTATCATACCTTAAACCTCCAAATTTGAATTTTTAAGTCATCTGCTTGACTCTTTCAAATGCCATCTCTTTGCTGGAAATGAATTAACTGTGAACCACTGTTCTTGATCTGTCATCCTAGGCCTCTGGTAACAGCAGTATGTTTCTGATTCTTTAGATTTGATGTGAGCCTCACTCTATTATGAATGTAAATGGTTCTTCTAGGCAAGTTTTTCATTATTAAAGCAACAAATACCTACTTTTGTCCCCCAACAAAAAGCTGATCCGAAGTTCCAACTTCCCAAAGCTGCTGACAAAGTATTTCTTGTGACTGCCAAGGTGGAGGTTCCTTGTCCAAACTCACTTAACTTTTCCCAGGAATCAATTCCCTGCACTACTTTCCTGGTATTCGAACAGAGCCTAAAAATATACATATGATTTTCTCTCAAAACAATGTTTTAAAGATAACCCATTGATATCTTCATGGAGGAGGGCACACTAAATTTTTGACAAGTAATAACTAATTAGTAACTGAGTCAGCATAAGCTATCAAGGACTTGAAGACTATGGCAGTTGTGGGGGATTCAATTAGGGTGGCGGCTGTGGGAATGACAGCAAATGGAGTGTCCCGTTGATGGATATGTGGATTGATGATGACCGAGGTTGGCAATCGACGATATGTTGGATTGTAAGCAGTGATAGCAAGGTTTATAAGTGATGATGGCGTGGGGGCATAATGCTGCAGTCTAAGACTTTGATGGTTGTTATTGAAGGCATAGTAACCAGGATGGCAATATTGCGTAGGCATGTTTCTCATTTTCTCTTTAGTAATTTTGGCATTAGTGGAAAACTTATGTGATGATAATAGAGCGAGCTCCAAATGAGGCTGGTTATATATGATGCCAAACAAGGATGAAAGTGCCCAATGCTGTTTCTGAAAGCAGGCTTATGTGTGTGGCTTTAAGGTCCCACCCTACAAGTCGAATTGCATGACTAAAACACACACGACTATATACAACTAGGGGATTTCCATCCAAAGAAAACCAACTCACTTAATTCCATCCTAATCCAAAGAGGATATCATTTACTTAGATGACTAAAACAACTGTAAATACTAAGAATCCAGATGCCAATTTATTTTCCGCTCGCTGACCGATGCGTTCTTTAATGCCCTGTTCAAAAGCATAATAACGTAAAGGATATTCATGAAGTACTCTTGCATCTCTTTCCTTGTCAAATTTTACCTCACATCCAACTTCACCCTTCTCTTCTAAACCACACCATTTTCTTAGCTGTAATTTTTTACTTGTCAGCATTCTGTACTCTAAAAATTGAAGTTAGTTTATGATATTCACTTTCAACTTGCTGGCCACATGAAACTACTGATGCCACTTCATTTTTTTTGCGTAAACCTAATAACATTACATCTCTTCCTCTCAACTGATACTGGACCTTTGTGTGTGTGTGTTGGGGGGGGGGGGAGATTCATGTTGTTAGAGTAATCAGGGCAACTATGAGTTTAGACAATGAAATTGATCACTATGCTCTGCTCTTTCGCGGTCAAACATGATTGTGCTTCCTTTTATAATGCTTTGGACTTAATACATGTACTATGTAGTGTTAAGGAGCTTTGTCAAATATAATATGACAAATAACATGTACGCATGATAATTATCTTGTACAAATCCATTTGTCATGAGGCCTGTGGAAACAAAAGAGAAAGTAATATAAGACATTGACCTGCATCCTTTTCCTCTTTAATCAGCTCTTCGGCCTGGTGGAGAGTACCACTTCTGTCCGACAGTGCCAGGCATGAGTGAATTTCCTCAAAAATCTCCAAATAACTCTCCCAAAGTAAATTTAAACACCTGACCCATCAATGAGTCATATTTTTCCAATTCATTCATTTTTCATTTCAGCAGTAGTTGAATTATCATTGAACATTAATTTTGCACTTCATGAAACAAACATGACTGTTGCCTAAATGAGGTGGCGTCAGTGGGGTGTCGAATCTTAGTCGAAGAAAATTTCTCCTTTCTGTAGTGCTAGATTCTCAAAATATTGCCAATCTTAGTCGAAGAAAATTTCTCCTTTCTGTAGTAAGCTACAGTACACATTTTATCAATGTTTTTGCAATTAAAGATCTAAAATATCTGTTCCTGCATTATGTTTGGGAACAAAACCCTTCACAATTTCACTTGATAACTTTATCTACCTCACAGGTTTGGGGAAAAAACAAGTAATTTTGGCTTACTATGTTATTTGTCATGTATTTTGAAGCCTAGTTTCTTATTGCTTAATCGGCAATAACCATTGGGCGAATTGTAAAGGTTTAGTGCTGAATTCTCATGAATTCTATTTAATTTATTGTTGGTCCTATTGTTAGTTCTCAATCGTTGCATTTCTAGTTTAATTCACAAAGTCATAGTTTAAGTCTTTAAGAGACTAAAGGCTCATTTTTCCTAGAATTTATTTAGTCTATTTTTGGTTCTTATTCGTAACATTTGTAGCTTAATAGTAGTCATTGTCCAAGAGGTGAAAATCTCAATGCTCTTAGAATATTCTTCGTGTAAGTGTTGGTTCTTTAAATGTAACATTGTTAGTTTTTCTTTTTAACATTGTTAGTTCAATCAACTAATTCTAAGTATTAGTAATTGAAGATAACCCTATTGAGATGTAGAGTAGAGAAATAGATAGAGAAAGATGTAATGAGAAAATAATTTCAGAAAGTGCTTATGAAAGTATTGAACCTGTTAATTTTTAAGTGTCTGTTTTGTTCATCTCATTTCCCTTGTTTTATATGCTACATTACAAATGTTGTTTAAAACATTAAAGTGATAATAAATTTAGCTGTTCTTTACTAAAATTGATTGATAAAGTATTAAATATAAGAGAGAGATAAAGCTAGCAAAAGAATCAAAAAGCACATGCAATACATATTTGAACCCCATGCAATTTTTTTTTTTGTATTGATTATATATCATGTTTTATAATTTATAGCTTTTTCTATATATGTATGAGAGAACTGAAGGCCATTTTCAGCTGAGAAGAACCAATAGATGAAAAATGAAAATGAACCAAGACTATGAATCTTTTTGGCACCCTTAAAAGCTAATCCTTGGACTGGCCACTGCCTGTAGGCTAATCATAAGGATCATTTGGAAGGCTTCTGACACCGAGTATCCAGCTTAAACAACAGAACATCCTTTTCCTAAGAGTTTTAGATTATGCAGAAAATTACCACAAATGGGATTGTTGGATCCATGTCAAATATTGATAGTTATTGGGATTTGAGTTGATTTTGGCTTTGCCAGCAACTTTCATATTCAGTAGTATTGCACTTTTTTATTGTGTAAAACAAATGTAAAGAGAGAGAAAATTGTGTGGCATTCGCTTCCTGCTTATGTCAGGTGTTTTTTACTATAATATTGTGGGGACGTAAGGTGGGACCATCTTGCATGTTTTTCTCTGTCGGTTAAACTATCCCTTTCCTACTCCATGATGAAATACCATCTTAACAAAAATGTAAATGGAAAAGATCAGAATGACCATCTTGCATGTTTTTCTCTTTCGGTTAAACTATCCCTTTCCTACTCCATGATGAAATACCATCTTAACAAAAATGTAAGTGGAAAAGATCAGAATTAGGGTTGAGATGTCACCAAGGGGTTCGACACTGGAGAATCAGTCTCTCTTGAACATTGTGCATGGATTTTTATATTCACATGCCTGGGGAATAGTGTGGCTTTCTGATCCCTAAGTTTTATCTTTGTTTGTTCATGCAGGCTCTTCTTTAT
This sequence comes from Lobelia cardinalis, assembly GCA_028566635.1. NCBI lineage: Eukaryota > Viridiplantae > Streptophyta > Magnoliopsida > Asterales > Campanulaceae > Lobelia > Lobelia cardinalis. The sequence goes on from JAOWAN010000005.1 coordinate 20,187,040, forward strand.
GTTACAACGCTTTCCTGTGGAATCAAAAGGTCGGCGTAAAAAACTACAGGAGGTATAATTTTTCTTCCAACCGTTTTGCTGTTCTTTATCCGAGTGATTATCTGTTGGTTATCTTACTTCTTTTGCATGTTTAGGTTGGCTATGTCACGACCATATGTTTTTCATGCTTTCTCGTAAGATGCATTATGGTAAGTCCACTTTTCTTGACTCAATGTTTTATGCTGATTGACCTATTCAATCGAGGAAACATTAGTCAGTTGTGTTTTTGGGACAAATTATTTCGTCAAACGTCCCTTGCTTCATGGTTTTTCGAGTAATCTGACATTTGTTATTGTTCTATTAGATGTGCTTTAATGCATTTGATAGCGCTGCAGACCTTGATGTCTTGGATCATCCTATTCTGAACTTCATATATTACCTGGTAAGTGCTCAGTTAGTGGTGTAGATGCTTATGTATGCAATCATTTGTTTAAATGGTCTCGATAATACTACTCTCTCCGGACCATCCTAAGAAAATAGTCTCGATGCCTTTTTGGTTGATTCCAAAAATACTCCTTTTTCTGGAAAGTTATTCAGCTCTATTGCAAATATTTAAAGGAGATCTAGAGAAGTGCATGCACAATCGTAGAAAGTTTGACTTGTCACCAATTATTTTCGGGACGGGCAAAGTATTCTTCCTGAATTTTGTAATCATAGTTGCTGGTTTGGAGGAGGTAAAGGGGGTGGATTTTGTGGCTTAGTTCAATGGGAATTTGCTGACTCAATCCTATTGAGGCCTGGCGCCATGTTCACTTTGACGAGTAGTGTCACTAATTTTGCTCTTTACTTTGTAGCCTTGGTTTTGTGTGCTGTTTACTTAATATGGTTCTTGAAGACAATTAATTTTCCCTACTTGACAGTTGGTGGAGATACTGCCATCCTCTCTAGTACTTTTCATTCTGAGGAAGTTGCCCCCGAGGAGAGGAATCACTCAATACCACCCTATTCGCTGAAAGTGCCAATGTTGATTATATATATGACATTTGAGATATGTTAAAGATGAGTTGGCTATTTTTGATGCTGATCTATCCTGAAACTGGAAAGAAGGGGGAAGAGTAAGTTGGATCCCATTCTCTGTATTCGATTTGCGTTTTCATCTCAGGGACTTTGTTGATATGTTAGCAATGTCTCACCATGAAAACCTCCCGGGGATTTGTGATGTATGTGATTTTTATTTCATTGTTGTTTTTGGATAATACAATGCCTCGTTACTTTTGGCAGAGTTCTTTAGCACAGAAGGAGAAATGAATATACACGATTCTTGTATGTACAACTTCTTGGACCTGTGGTTTCCATACATCTTACCATCTATAGGTAGGGAGAAGTTTTGTAGCCTTTGCTGATTTTAAGGGCTCATCTGTTGGTATTTTACTTTTTACTTGTTTGTTTGCCCAAGACCAGATCGTGGTATGATTGTATCTTTCCATTTTCCAAGTATGTGCAGAAGTAGTTGCAATATCTCGCTGGAAATTTCTTTAGCCAGACAAATACTTGCATCGTGTTATTTGGCACTGTGAATTTACTTTTCTGTATGAATTGATTCACTACGTTCTCCCCCTCCGCTCTTCTATATTGAGTCAACTTGTAAAGAAAGTATGCTATCAGAGCCAAGTTTGTTTGGGGTTGCAGTGCAGATGAGAGCACTCAAATGATGTAAAAATACTTGCTTGGAGTTGTTTATCTGAATGTCTGAGTATATGGAGAGAGCAGCCAGTTTTCTCACAGATCGTGGCCCCGTTACATGATATTTGAATGAACAAATCGAATATAAAGTATCTTGGACTGAGAAGGCAGGACAGGCTGAAGTTAGGAGATAATCTCAGCTCGATGGGTGCCCAGTTTTTGATATCGATTTTGGGTAGTTTGGTTGGTTCGACAGTTTGGTAATGTTCTTCAAGCTTGATCGTTTGGTTGGAAAATGTGGAGCAAACTGTTCATTTCCGGTTGGCCAAACAACCAAAATGAGTATCGTACTAAAATGTAGAGCATAAAAATGTTCGGTCAAACGATCAAAAAATGTAGAGAATAAAAATGTTCGATCAAAACGATCAAAAAGAGCATCGTACTTTTACGAAAATTTCAAAATAAGTATGGTACTAGGGGTTATTTGATAATTATACCCCTGTACTTCGGGTTATACTTGGGATTTACCCTTATATATATTTTTTTCGCAAGATTGGATAAGTACTTTGAAATAAATATGCAATATTTTCCTTCCATCCAATTTTCGTCAAATCAACTAATGAAAATTAATACTTACCACCTCTAATTATATTAATTCCTTAAAAAAGTCCCCAATATCCAAAATTATATTCATACTTACAAAAAATAAGTATAATAATAATAATTATTAAATTAATTAATATATAATTTGAAATTTTATTTTACAATAATAATTTAAACTTAATACAACAATTCATAAGTTATTATATAATTATTCATAATTTAAACTTGATACCAATAAATGATAAAAAAAATATTTTAATTAGATCTTCATTAATTAGCATTTCTTTTTATAATGTTATATCTCAAATTACCATTATCAATAAATTAATTATACACTTGAAATAGAAACTAAAAAAAATACACTTAATTTAATAAATCTACTACCTTAGTTAAATTCCAAATAAAAATTTACATTAAAAATTATAAATTAAATACTGAAATCAAACACAACCCAAACAACACCACCCTCACACACCACTGTGCACGACACCCTCCCCCTCCCGTACCACCACTCCTCGTCGACAGTAATACCGGTGGCCATAGCCAACAAAACTGTTGTTGCTGCTCTTGCTTCAATAAAGAAGCCACACTGGAATCACTGCTGCAACCAACCCTTGCAACCTCTCTCTAGCAACCACCATCGTCCCCTGCCCAGCAACCTCCATCCTATCACCATTCCCACCGTCGGTCATGAGCAAATTCTTAAACATCCAACCCAGATTAAACCTTAACACCCCAGTTTAGCACCTTAGGTGAGTGCTTTACCTGAGCCCTCTTTCCCAATTTTGAACAATGATTTGCAGAGGTATCCACGGGCATTTGACGACGAAGATGATGAAAAAGAGAATTTCTCTCTCTCTTCTCTCTCTCTGGGAGATAGGATAGCGCAGGACAGTCGCCACGCTACCACCGCCGCCGCCGCCACAGCCAAATATCTCCACCAATTTTCAATTCCATCTCTCCTCCCTCCACCACCACACAAATTCAAACCAAAAAATCAAGAACACAATCAAACTCGATTTGTTTTTTTTAACAGCCACACACACACACAAATTCAAACCATAAGTCGAGCTCACATGCCTGGTTTATCCCCAACAAAGAACACAAAATCAACACCGAAATCATTCTTCACCAAAACAATCAAATCAAATATTCACCGGTGATTGATTGATTTCTTCGCAAAGAAAGGAAGAAGATGAAGAGACGAAGAAGAACAAATCTGGAAGAGATCGATTTCTTCGTTTGAAAGGCGCCAGTGTTGGTGTTAGCCGAACTCGTTAGAGGGAGCAAGCCCACGTACCAGCCGGACGATCTTGGATGCCAAATCTGGAAGAAGTGAAGAGAAGAGAGAGATTTGTGTTCTTGATGGAAGAGGTAAAGCTCGATCATTACTTGAAGCATGGTGGAGCTCCAGCTGCGTGGCGATGGGGGATGAGGGTGGTGGTGATGGTGGAATTGGGATTGGCAGTGAATGGAAAATGGGGGAAGGGAGAGATCTGGGTTTATTTTTCTTTTTTTAATTAAGTTAAATAATTTTTATTAATATTTTATTTTATTTTAAATATTCATTTGATCTAATATTTAGTTATTTACATTAATAATTTAACATATTCTATTTTTATTATTTTTAATTATCCTTTATATTTTTTGAAAAAAAAGGAAAATATTTTAAGTATTGAGATTTTAAAAAAAATTAATAGTGTAATTACGAGTTGTAAGTGTTAAATATATCAATTTTTTCATTAAGTTTTTGATGAAAATCTAACAAAAGGGCAATGTTGCTTTCAATGTACTTGTTCAATCTTACGAAAAATTTTATATAGGGGCAAATCTCAAGTAAAAGTCTAAGTACAAGGTTATACTCCCTCTATTCCACAATAGTGGACCTCTTAAACTTATGCACATATATTAAAAAATAATTTAAATTAATAAATTTACCCTCATTAAATAATTTCTCTTTATTAATAAGAAAAGAGATAAAGTGTAATTAATAATTATTGATATTTGAGAAAATAGGAGGATAATTTAGGAAAGTATGTGTAAAAACTTTTTAAAAATTTAAAAAAAATAACTATTTTGAAACAAATTTTAACTTTTAAAAGAACTACTACTTATGGAACGGAGGAAGTAATTATCAGATAACCCTACTAGTACCTACTAGTATGGATATCGTATTATTTCTTTCTCCCTGACTATTTGACGAAAAACTACTTTTGGAACAAAATGCAAGTTGTACCCTTTTGTTAAAAAGATAAAAATTTAGAAATTTCATTCTTCTTCTCCGTCGCCCCTTTTCCACCACACCCTTGCCCACCCCACGATACACCGTCCAATCCTCCCTCCACTACAACCTCGTTGATCAGATCTGAAATCAGAAGAAATTGCAAGCCCATCGATCTACCCATCCATCTAAGATTTGGGATAAGAAGAAGAAGAGAGAGAGAATCTGAATTGAAAGAGAGAGAAATCGCAATGTGCGAGTCAACGATTATTGGGGTTAGGTAGGTCTCCCTCATGTTGCTAGTACTGATTTGAGGAGACAAATCAGTACTCGAGACGGAATTTCAGCTTGGTGCCCACCAATGGGGTTTTATTTCGGCATAATTACCCATTATGCCACTGACGTTTGACCCAGGTGCCAATGTTGCCACTGACCTTTAATTTGTTTTAATTTGACCCTAAACTATTTTAATTTTTCCAATTATACCATTACACCCAATTTGACCCAATTTGATCTACCTGGCTCCTACGTGGATCCTACGTGGACATAACTTTTAGGGAAAAAGGAATGAAAGACTAATTTGCCCTTCTCATCCACTGAACTAAACGTCACTTTGGTTTTTCCCCAATTTCCCCCAAATTGAGAGGTCGTCTCGTTCTAAGGTTCTAACCCTTCTTCCAAAAACCCAAATCGTTAGGAGAAATACACTATCCAAAGTCCATCTACTGCTACAACGATCGTGTTTGGTGAAGTCCGATTCAACTGGTGAAACCATTTCAAAGAACGAGAAGCAACATTGTATTTTGAATTTGAACGAACAGGGGTTGTCAAGTAAGTTCCTTCATTTCTGTAAATAGTGTTCATTTCAACTTGCAATGCACTAACTAATGATACAATAGTTTAATGTTTTAAACAAAAGCTAATATTTACAGTTTTTGATTCATGCAATGTTTAATATTTTCAGTATGACTGGTGCAAAGGAATTCTGTTTCATTGCTCCTCCTCTGAGCTTGATAGAAATAGTTGTACATCATCGTGGCCATTTTGATTTGGAGTATACAAGTTATGTGGGGGGTGAAATTAGTAGGCTGCCTAAGATTGATGCTGATTATGTTGACATGAAAGACATATGTGAAGCAATAGCAGATTTAGGTTATTTGGATAAATATGATATGTATTTTGCAACCCCTGGTGTTGCCTTTGCAGAGGGTTTACATAGCATCAGTTGTGATAGGGACATCCTGGACTTATGTGATGTAGGTATAAAATACAAAGAAGTGCATATATATATAGTCCATGGTATTAGTGAATGCATTTTGAGCCAGGCATCTGACATTGAATCAGATAGTGATGATGATGTATATGAAACACCGCTTATCGAAAGAACGCAAACACACACTATTACACACACTAAAGGTGCGATTTGTCTAGCTCCTTCTCGGCTGAAACTTGGCCATGGCTATGGCCGTCCGGCCACCTGATCCGGGTGGTTCCTACATAGATCCGTGCACTCTCCACCATCTTACCTTTCAAAACCCTAGCTGCCATGCGCTTCCATGCTCAGCCGCCGCTTTCA
>JAOWAN010000005.1:20233629-20254310 GCA_028566635.1 Lobelia cardinalis
CTTGGTTGACTGGCTTGTGCCCGTGGTTTTTACTTCTCACATTGAGAAGGTTTTCCACGTTAAAATCTTGGTGTCTCCTTTGGTGTGATTTTTGTTGCTGCCATTATTTTTATTGCTCCTCATAGATTTTTGCAAGTTGGGGAAATTATTATTCGCTGCATATTACTCTGCTTGAGTTATCATTTTATTGTTGCTTGAATTTCCCATATCATATATCACCATAATTCAACGTGTTATCCAAACCAAAAAAAAAAAACACCACCAATCCAAAAATACACCCAAAGTATTTCCAACCCAACCCACCAAATATTCATTCAACCACAATTGTAATCGTGAAGTTGCAAACTCTTCACACCTCTCTCTATCTCTCAGTAAATAGCAGGCGCAGGCACAGGCACAGGCACGGGCACGGGCACATGCAGAGTAGCAGTAATAGTTAGTACCAGTACCCCAGACAACCACAGCTGTATATTTGACTCGGGTTCTTTTCTCTCTTTATTTTTGCTTGTTTGTTAAATTGCTTACATCCCCTCTTCTAATGTCTTCTTCAAATCTTTTTTAGTCAAAAACTTAAAAAACCATGATAATGACATTTCTTGTTTGGGTCACCCAAATCCCAAATCTTTCTTAACAATGACCCTCTTAATCCACATTCACTCAAAAGTTAGATCCAAGTTTTTTCCTCCCCCATCTCCAAACCCATTGATTAATTTAAAGCTAAAACACTCAAAAAGTTAACATCTTTTTTTGGATCTTTGTGGTACTCCAGTAGTAATATAGTAGTAAGTAGATTCCCTGTGATACATACATTTTCCTCTCCCCTCTTCAAATAATCATGGGGCTTTCATTTTCACCAACCAAAACCAAATTTCTTCTTTCAGATTCATAACCAAAACTACCTTTACATCATCAGCATCAGCATCAGCATCAGCATCATGGTACAACAATAGATCAAATCAAACCCACTCTACTCTCATTCATGGGAAGTTACCACTCTTCCCTCCTCTCCATCGCCATCTTCCTCCTCCTCTTTTCATCTCTTTGTTTCCGAGTCACAAGTGATGATGCGGAAGCACTTCTTGCCTTAAAATCCACAATAGACCCACTAAACAAGCTCCAATGGAGCAGCAGAACCGCCGCAACAGTTTGCAACTGGCAAGGAGTGAAAGACTGCATGAGGGGCAGGGTAACAAAACTTGTGTTGGAAAATCTAAACTTGTCTGGCACATTAAACGAGAGAAGCCGTCTGAATGAATTAGACCAACTTCGTGTTCTTAGCTTCAAACAGAACTCGTTATCCGGCCAAATCCCAGACCTCTCCGGCCTCGTCAACCTCAAATCTCTCTTCCTCTCCCAAAACAACTTTTCCGGCCACTTCCCGGCCTCTATTACCGTCCTCCACCGCCTCAAAGTCATAAATCTCTCCCGCAATGTATTATCCGGCGACATCCCGAACCGCCTGCTCAATCTACGGCGACTCTACGTTCTTTACTTGCAGGACAATGAGTTTACTGGGCTGATCCCGGCCTTGAACCAAACAAGTCTTAGATTCCTAGATGTGTCGAATAATCACCTCTCCGGTGAGATCCCGGTCACAGCTACCTTACTTCGATTCAATGCGTCTTCGTTCATTGGAAATGTTAACTTGTGCGGCGATCAAATTGACGTCCCGTGTCAGGGTATTTCTGGGTTTTCTCCGGCAAACAGCCCTGAGTCTTACCCAGAAATGAAAACCGGAAAATCGAAGCATCGCGAGAGAAAAATCATAGCGATAATCGTCGGAACCGTTGGCGGGTTTATTTTACTGTGTTTCTTAGTTGTAACAATGGTGATTTGCATGAGTAGGAGAGGGAAAAGTAAGACGGCGGACGTTTCTAAAGCCGTCGCCGGAGAAGCAGCAAGCAGCGGCGCGGTGGAGAGAGAAATCGACGGCAGTGGCAGGGGAGGTAATAATGGCGGTAAACAAGGGGCATTCTCGTGGGAAGGTGGAGGAGGGGATGGGGGTGTAGGAAATCTGGTGTTCTGCGGAGCAGGGGATCAGCCGGAGATGTGTTACAGCTTGGAGGATTTATTGAAGGCGTCGGCGGAGACGTTAGGGAGGGGGACGATGGGGTCCACTTACAAGGCGGTCATGGAGTCTGGTTTCATCGTGACCGTGAAGAGGTTGAAGGATGCCCGGTATCCAAGGGTTGAGGAGTTCAGGAGACACGTGGAGGTCATCGGACGGCTTAGGCACCCCAACCTGGTCCCACTTAGAGCTTATTTCCAGGCTAAGGAGGAACGCCTTCTCGTCTACGATTACTTCCCCAATGGCAGCCTCTTCTCCCTCATTCACGGTATTCCCCTTTCTTTCTTTCTGGTCAAATCCCTTTTTATCTGCTTTTCTGTATTTGCATGTGTATATCTTACCTATCATATGATGGATGTTGATTTGTAACCCTAAACAAGAAAGTGTGAGTTCCAAAGTTATTGAAAAGTATGGTTTCTACTTATTAGCGGGTTCGCGAGTTCGGATCTTCTATCTCAAATTTCGGTCTCTCTTTCTAAAGTTTAATCTCAACCGTCTAAAAATGACTCTACAATGTAAAAGTATATATATTAGGATACATATCATTTTTAAAAGTAATGTGACAACATATGAGATATCATTTGGAACAGGAAATCCAAATTCCTTATTAGCATCTCATCCATGACTACTCATTTGTCAATCATTTTGGTGGGAGGTGTTAAGGTGTGCTAATAGATAGAGATGTGATCAAATTTACTTTTAAGTGTGACCACAGTTTTGAGGGAGCAATCATCAATGGCTATAGCAACTTAAAGTTTTCGGAGGCCTAAAGCAAGATATAATAATGAGATTTTTGTAAACACTAAAAAAGTTCAGTTTTTAATTAGAATTTCTTATATAAAAAAAAATGTTTTTCTAACTATATATACATGAAAATTTAGAGCCCTTCAATATTTTTCTATTTGATCCAAAGAGGTATTTATGGATCAATTGGTGAGTTTTAATTAGGAAAATTTAAGAAAAAACCAACAAAATATTAGAAATACCAAAATAATTTTAAACTTCGGGGCCTTAAAAAATTGGGGGTCTTAAGCGAGGGCTTTACTTGCTTAATGCTAGGGCCACCCCTGGCAACTTGCCTGCCTCTTCTCATTTCTTAGGAGAGACTGATGGCTATTAGTGATTTTTGTGGGGTTTGGTTAATGTGTGAATTACACCGGCCTCCAATTAAAAAGGATTTAAAGAATAAATAATAATAATAATAATAAGAAGAAGAAGAAGAAGAAGAAATAGCATGTTAATTAAGACCAAAGATGGAATGGATGGAGAAATGTATACATGTAACCTCCTGAAGTAAAAATACTTCGAAAACTTATTAAGATAGCCTGTCCATCTCTCCCCAAACGAGATTTGCTTGGTCATGTTTGGTTGATTGTGAGTTCACAATGTTGGAGTTATTTTCTGTATGCTAGGGAAGATAACAAAGGCAATTACAAGCCAATGCATAATACATTCCTGCCAAAAGAATGTATCGTACCCCCTGATTTGGAAACATGCTCTGCATATATATATATATATATATATATATCTACCTATATATTTGAGTAGTTTTGAATCACTTGGTGTGCCTTCATGCCATATAACTGACACATGTTATGGATGATGACAATAAGTAATTCATGCGAAACAAACCATAACCACAAGGGTGATAAAAGTATTATGGAATCCCCATGTATAAGACAGCTCCCAAAAAATTGAGGGTTATGTGTTTGAGATTCTTACCGTATGATTCTCGTCGGTTACGAGATGTGACATTCTAGACGAGCTTTTCAGAGAATACAGTGGCAAATTCTTGAATCCGTTATGGTAATGGATATAAAAAAACTCTTGCAAAACCAACCATTTTGGCCAGATTTTTCACAAGCGTAATAAATTATAAGGAAACTTGTCACTGTGAGACTGAGGTTATTGCAAGAAAATTCGTATCAGTAAGACGATAGACATTTTAGATTCATATGTGATGCAGAAGCTGAAGGATGGGCTCACATAAATATGAAGACGAAGGATGTGGAATTTAATGATGGGTGGAGAGGCTCTCTAGCACTATCCTTGTTTTTGCTCGAGTCAAAAGAGGTGGTCCCCATCCTCTTACTTTGCCATCCTTAATTTCTTTTATTACTGATGGAATCTTTAAGTTTTGGTTGGACACAATTTGTAAATTTCGTATGGCTTATATGCAGCCTCCTACCCATCTAGCATCAAATCATTCATGGACATTTGAGTCATTTATGATGGGCTCTTAACCCAAGATGCGGTGCTAGTGGGTTAGTTAGTGGGTCTAGTAGCGAACCGGATTTTCGGATTTGGATCGTTACCGATGGCATCAGAGCGGAACTCCGGTCGGAAATGTGAGAACGAAATGCCGTGTGGCGCAAAATGCTACACCACCGAAAGAGCGTTTAGAGCCACCTCTTGAGTCCGTAGGATCCACCTCTTGAATCTTACACCGCCTAGGTGTACGATCTTGGTATTGGTCCGACGTTAGACAAGGACGTCAAGGATCTAAGAAGGGGAGATTGTGCTAACCCATAACCCACATTAGGTGGGAGTAGAAAATCAATGTGGCTTATAGTACTTACATGTGAGCATCCACTGTTTCTTAGGCTAAATAATTGGGTAGCGTGCTAACGAACTGTTTTTTATCAACCATTATTAGTTTCTTATTACTTCCTCCGGTTCACAATAGTTGATGTTTAAGGTTTGACTACAATGACCAAGTAGTGCATTAAGTATCTTCTAATTTTCCATCTATTCACATATAAAGTCTCTTCAAATTCTTCTCTCATTAACTTTTACTCCTTATTCTTGGAATTGAGGCAAAAGGTTAATTTAGGAAAAGTGTAGTAAAAATGTATAAAACCTCAACTATTTTTAAACAAATTTTTATTTCGAAGAGGTCATCTATTGTGATTCGGAGGGAGTATATTTTTAGTTTTCTCTATTGAATTCACTCCTTGGCATTGTCAAGCAATTCCAAGTACACCCATTTCGCTCTACATGCCTCGCTTAATACTTATCTTGCTTTCATCAAGTCATATGCTGCACTTAGCCTGTTGTTATCATGGATTATCTTCGTATTGATTCAGGGTTTTCTTTATTATGAGAATCAACTTCTTAAAAAATTTCTTTGCTCATCACTTGTCATGTTGCTAATAAAATGATGACGGCTCTATGCTGCCTCTATATTAATGTGCATTAACTCCTTCTGCAGGGTCGAGAACTTCAGCCAGTGGGAAGCCTCTGCACTGGACATCCTGCCTTAAAATTGCAGAGGATTTGGCTACGGGACTCCTATACATCCACCAGAACCCCGGGCTAACACATGGAAATCTGAAATCCTCCAATGTCCTCTTGGGTGCTGATTTCGAGTCCTGTCTCACAGATTTTGGCCTCATGCCATTTAAAAACCCCGATTCATCTGAGGAGTCTAGTGCTTCTTCCCTTTTTTACAGAGCCCCGGAGTGTCGTGACACACGAAAGCCACTCACTCAACAAGCTGATGTCTATAGCTTTGGGGTCCTTATATTGGAGCTTCTAACAGGAAAGACTCCATTCCAAGACCTTGTCTTAGAACATGGTTCAGACATCCCTAGATGGGTGAAGTCAGTACGAGAGGAAGAGACAGAGTCTGGCGATGACCATACCTCAGGTAACGAGGCATCTGAGGAGAAACTTGGGGCGCTTTTGAACATTGCAATGACATGTGTCTCACTTGTGCCTGAGAACCGACCAGTAATGAGGGAGGTCTTAAGGATGATTAGGGAAACGAGAGCAGAAGCTCAAGTGTCTTCCAATAGTAGTGACCATTCACCAGGAAGATGGTCAGATACGGTTCAAAGCCTGCCAAGGGAAGAACATTTGAGCATATGAGTGGTAATTTCGCAATTTTTTTTATTTATTTTTTATCCCATTCTGATTATTGGAATCGGAAATATACTCCTCTTCAACTACCACTAGGCATTTCTGGATTTACCTTTTTCTGTGCTTCCGCTTTTTCCTCTTCCAAGGCAAATTAGAGTAGAGAAGTGTATTGAGTAGAGGTTTTTCACTTTCTGTATTTCTAGGTTTAGCTTGTACTTATCAGCTGTTTGTAACTGGGAGTGATGGAAAATTCATAAATCTGTTTTTATGTTAAATACTAGTGAATCATGCATGGGCTTTTTGGTCAATGTAGTCAATGTAAGCTCTTCTGTTTTTCCCTTCTATTTGAGTCGAAAGAATCCTTGAAATGATGCAACCTTCACAGGAACACTAGGGGCGATTTATACTTATTCCGTCCCAAAACCGAGTGTTGCAATTAGCTCATGATCAGGGCAATAATTTTTACCACTTCTTCTTTCATACAACCAAGATTGTATAATGTAGTCGGTACAAAGAGTATTAGCCCCGAGTTTGAAAATTAGATTCGCCATGGCGTTCCGTCCACTAGCTCACCAGGAGTTCAGATCCACCCTGAACAAGTTGGTGCTTAAGGTAAGGAATACTACCAGGAGTTCAGATCCACCCTGAACAAGTTGGTGCTTAAGGTAAGGAATACTAACTTTCCCTCCCACCCACCCCAATGTGAGATCATATTTCAACATTTTTTTCTAGAAGAAATGCATTCAAAACCTTGAATGTGTATGGTGTAGAACTCGATCTGGTTGGGAGGAGAAGTTCCTAATGTGATGTTGCACAAAGGGAGAGTTTATAAATACCTGTTAGCAAATTTGGAATATGGGTGGTTTCGGTAGGACAATCCTACTTAAAACTCTATTGTCATTACCATAATATGAATTCGAATTTTCTGTTCCACTTGGTGTCTCATCTCCTGTCTCACATCTCCTAAATACTGATACATATTCCATTAACTATAATTTTAAAATTTAGGATCATTTTTTAAATGGTTAGGATGAGATTTTAAAAAGATAGAACAGAGAATGGAACACCAATTGGGACAGAAGATCCGGACTCCCATAATATTGGTATTGAAAAATTCAGTACTATTCAGCTACTTTGGAACAAGCTCTTTTGAGTGAAAAGGTTATGAATGATGTCACAACTAACTCGATCGGGATACAATTACGTTAATGCTAATAACTGCGTGTACGGGAACAGTTAAGAGAGTACACCGAAATGTCATATGTCCTATTGTGTGCTCAAGTTGACCGACAATATGCCCCAATGAAATATTTTTATCTCAAAATGTGATAAAGATGAGTCTATAGTCGCTAATATGAAGGAGGCACACATTGATATCAATACTCAGAAAGTGGACAGCACGGTCAATCTATTAGACACAGAAGAAGTCATGGTTCAAAAAGGAAAAGGTAGAATGAAATACAAGCTGTTGAAGTTTCAAACGAAATATCAGTCGGTTGACAACAATTTTAAAGAGACGAACCATCAATTCATGAAGCGTCGTAAAAAATTGATCTCCAAAAAGAAGAAACATAAATTTTTCGCCGGACAACATCAAAGTCACTCAAGCGGTTTTTAAAAAGAGCCTTTATAGCATCCATGAGTCAAAGAGTTGACCAATTTTGATTATTTTATTTTGAACATTTTCAGAATTTTTTTTTAGAGGTAAGCCTATTTCAAGAGTCTCTTGAAAGTCCCCCTCCTTTGATTATTTTTTTCTTGAATTTCAATAAATGTGGTTAGATTTAAAAAAAAAAACTAGTTAACAAAAATTAAAAAAGAATAACCTTTGGGCCACAAAATAAAACTACCTATTTTCCATTAACATATGGTCGGTTTGATCGGAGGAAAAAAAGGGGGATAAAAAATAAGGAAGAAGAATAGGAGGGGTGCATTATTTTCATTTTTTTGGGTTCATTTGATTGCAAAGGTAAAAAAATAGGAGTGTTCAACTTTCAACCCTCAAGGTAAAAAATGATTTTTCTTCCGGTGTTGGTTGAACAGGAAAAAAGTGCGAAGTTTCATATTTATTTGTTTGATACGAAATGTTGAAAGAAAAATAAAGGTTTGAAAAGGATTTAACAACTTTTACCTCTTCCTTCCACTTTTTCCTTCACTTTTCACCCCAATTTTATTTTATTTTAATTTTTTTTGAGGGAGGGGGGTTAAATATTTTTAAAAAGATAAGTGTTTTCATTTTCGTTCACTTTATCCTCCCTCACATTTATCCTCCTACCGAACAAATGAAAATAAATGAACTCCTCTCATTTTCCCTCCTAATTTTCTATTCCACCTATTTTTCCTCCAACCAAATACAACATAAATGTGAAGGAGGGTAAAGTACAGAAAAATGAAAACACTTCTTATTTGTTAAATATTTACCCTCAAAATTGGGACGAAAAATGGAAGAAAGAGTTAAAAATTGATATACCCTTTTCAAATATTTTCTTTTCTTCCTACATTTCATACCAAATAAGTGAAAATGAAACTTCTCAATTTTCCTTGTTCAATAAAACAATTAGAAGAAAAAGTATTTTCAACCCCAAGTTAAAAATTAAACACTCCTATTTTCTACCATTTTTATTTTTCATTCCTCCGACTAAACGAAACAATAGTAAGCAGCCGCAATGAACTTTAGATAGCAATTGTGTAAAATAAATTACCTACGTTCGTGTCCTAAAATTGATGTTGGAGAAGTTTTTGAAATAGGAATATAAAGGCATTAATTTCTCTGAAAGAAAGTTTTAAATTGACGTGATTCGCATCTAATAGGGTGCATATTTGAAACGAATAGTTTTTAAATTTAATGTTTAAAATTTTGTATTGGTTAAAATAAAAAAGTAAGAGAGAGATATATAAAAAAATTATGAAACCAATAAAAGAGAAAACTCATTTCTTGTTAAATATCGATATTACCGGTAGGGCTGAGCAAAAAAAAAATGTAAAATCGAATCAAATCGACGAAACCGAACGAAAAAAATCGAACCAATATACAGGTTTGGTTTCGGTTTCTAGTAATGCCAAAACCGAGAATATTGGTTTGGTTGCGGTTTAGCCGTCATATTACACTTTTCAAACAGAACCGAACCGAGATAATATTACCATAATACATTAATTTTTTTTTACATTGATTAATTATTTATATACACTTATATTATCAATGCATTTATATTTTATAATATTGAGTATTCTATTTATATAAATTATCATTCTTTTCCTTTTGCTTTCGATTTTTTCTCATTCAACTTCCATAATAGAGAATTATGTTCACTTAAATTTTGTAAATTGAATCAAAAAAATTTTCTTTTTTATGATTGAAAATCTCTAATCTATGAATTTGTTCTATTACCTATTAAAATTTTAGAATTACATAAATAATTTTTGAAAACTGAAAGTTTATAAAAATCGAACCGAAAAATGTAAAATCGAAGAATCGATTTTTCATATTTTTGGGTTGATTTCGATTTAAAAAAATGATAAAATCAAACTATTAATTTGATTGCAATTTTGATCAAAAGTAATCAAAATCGAACTAAATCGAACCATGATCACCCCTAATTACCGGATCCAACTTGATTTTACGTAGACTAGATTGTTATATTACCTAATATATATTTATTTACTGTATTAAGTAAATAATTTTTTGGAACATCTTCATAAATGATCATTCTATTTTGATCGACTCTACGAATAATTCTTGATCTTAAACAAGTGTTAAAGTTGATCAAAATTTATAAAATTGGCTCATAAATAATTTCTGTCATTAATTAGACATTAAATTAATTGTTAACAGAGGACAATTTAAAATGAGCGACAGTCACAAAAAAAATACAAAGAAAAGTGTACAAAAGCTTAGTTGTCACATTTTTATTGGTGCAATTTTTTCTAGCGATAGAGTCCACAAAATTTTTAGTCAAATTAAATAAAGCCAACTAGAATTTTGTGCACTTTTTTGTACATATTTATTTGTTGATGTAGAAATATTCATTTAAAATATTAACTTATAAAGTTAAGGATAAAAAAAAATTACACTCAGGGTGTGTTCTCATGGATGACTTTCATCCATAATTTTTGATTTTTAACTTTTCTCTCTCATTGGTCCCACAGTTTTTGTCTCTATCTCTCTCTTACTTTTTACTTTAATCATTACAAAAACCCAAAACCAAATCACAAAAATCACTCACAAAACACACCCTCATCCTCTTCTTCTCCCGATGAAACCACCATCCACCGCTACCATCCACCACTTTTCACCACCATTATCACCACCAAATGGGTTGTCAAACAACATTCAACACAGGAAACAAAATCAGAAATTTCAAACATCATTCAAGAATCGATATATAGAAAAAGAAATGATACATATTCAATTGATGACCAGTCCATGATATCAACATCAACCCAGGCCATGATATCAAGATCTGAATCTCCTCGTCGGTTGCAACCTCTGAGTATGAGCACACTTCACCCCTCTCCGTCCGTCTCCGCTCTATGCAACTCGATCGGCAGCGATCGAAAGCTTCTCGCCGTCGGGAAGAAGCTTCGATTCGTTCTCCTTTTCCGGCGAAGCTGTGGCTCTTCTCCTCGTCGTCTTCGTCCTCCTGGCCGGTGGAACCAAGGTACCCATGGATAATGAGGGAAAAAATGGTTTGAAAGAAGAAAAGGTAAACCATATCTGGTGGGGGGAAATGGGAACAGTAAGGCCGCCAGTCCACATGCTTAAAATCAAATCCAAGTTTCATTTACATTTCAATGCAAAAGTTTATTGAGGAGTGATGGGTTGAATTTGGGTTTTGGTGGGGAAGACCATATCTGGGTTTGCAGTCGACGGAAGTGAAGATGGGAAGGAGGAGAAACAAAGATTCTCTTTTTTACCCCCCAGACTTCGTCCAAATTAATGATTAACGGAGTAATTATTTATGAATTAATTTTGTAAATTTTGATCGACCTTAAAAATTTTCTAAAATCGAGAACTATCTATAAAATCGGTCAAATTACAGAATCATTTACGAAGTTGTCCCTAAATTTTTTTTTTCATCTGAAAATTTTCATTTCCAACACCTGGCTATGGAAATGTAATGCAGGAGGTGAGGAGATTTGTTTTTTTATTTTAAGGTGATAGGATTCCAATGATTAGAAGCTAAATGAAAAAGATGAAAAAGTGAAATGATTTTCATACATTTATAAAAATCACAGGCCAGCTAAATTGAACAACCCCAAATAATAATAATAATAATTATTATTAAAGTTAAAATTTAAAAAAAAAATGAACTATTTGTTTTGTATGAATTAAGGGAGCATTTAGATAAATGTCCATGCAGGCTCACCCGATAAGGTCCATGGATGCTCACCCGGGGTTCATGCCGGTGCCGGCTGTGCATCACAATCAAAATTTCTGTAACTTTCTACCAGGTTTGGCTCAGCAAGGCAGGTAGAGCAACTCCAGCCATAGTCATCAAAATTGAACATCAAATACCCATTTAATTACTGCTACAGTGTTGTGATACCTCACGGAGATGATTCAAGAAGTTACCTAGCATCTCTACTACAAATATTTACCCAAAACAGGAACACAATAGTCTCTTCTTTACAATCCACCAACACAAGAAACCACTTCACATTTTCCTTTCCAATATAACCAACCTCTAGCTCAGAAAGAAGGATTGTAGCTGAACATGACACTTACAGCGATCATAAGATTGTTCATGGAACCAACAGATCAATCGGTTGACAACACAGTTATTTTCTGTCGCCTGAATTAATATACTGAGGTGAAAAAATTTCAGCTTACAAAAATGGGATCTGTAGAAATCTCATTATCGTGGTATGTGATGAATACAATTTTACAGGAAAAGCAAGATAAAAGAGTCCCTCGCAGCTTCTTGTGAATTTACAGAACTAAAAGAAATGTGTACTTACACAAGCCCTGGAAACCTCAAACTGAACCTCAAGTATCACCCACCCCATCAATATCCTGGCTCCTGCTTCATATGGATCCCACTTGGAGAGCCGAACATCATTGTCTGTAGACAAAATGGGTGTAATCAGGAGCATTTTATTAAGGCCTATAACGCTTTCAATGTTTGAAGATCGGATTTAAGAGGAATATTAAACAGCTCCGTGGAGTTGATTAGATGAATCTCAAATCATTGAACCGGTTTCTCTTATGCAAATTGTATAAAGGAAATCAACAGGCTGCAAATCAGGCGTATAGTATCAGTATCAGTTGAATACCAAATTAGAGTTGAATGTTGGTTCACACAGGGATTTTTCTCCAGGTCTGTCGAAGAAAAAGGCTCAACTAATGCAAGATTCGCAAATGAAGTGATTCAACCAAAATAATATAACAATGTAACAGATACAGCCATGTCAAAGACAGAAAAGGAGTTTAAAGTCTTTAGGGGGCGACGATAGTGGCTTTTGTGGGCAGCTAGAGAGAGTTGGTGAGAAATGTATCCTAGTACCAAAGTGCCCTCACTTCTTTGAAAAGAAAATTATAAAAAGTACTATCATCAATTCTAATGAGAGAGTAGAGCAAATATAAAATGATTATGGTTTTCAAATGATACATCGAAAAAGTGATCATGGGAACTCCTCGTGAATTTATTAAGGCAGATACGAACATGGTTAAACTAAAGGAGCAATTCAGAAATTGAAACTTATTTCATGGCTAGATCAAAACTCTGGATAGATTTAGGGGCAGATTAAAATCAGGAGAAATAACTTGGGGGGGGGGGGAGTGAGATTAGCCCACTCATAGCTGGGGATTTACTCACCGACCTACAGAGAAATTTCAAAACGGAGGCAATACAGGAGAAATACCTGACTTGTACCAGGCAAAATACTATTAGCAAGTTCCTCATTTATTAACTCGGGCAGTGGAGGGCCAGGCAGATATCTCATGCTGCAAAGATAACAATCAGCATTACGAGATGAACCATAAGCAACACTATCAACAGATACGAAGAGATGCAAGAATTGACTGTAGATATGCTATGAAATACCACTTACTCGTTAAGAATGGCAGTTAGATTGTTCCTCAAGTGACAGAAGAGGTCAATGTTATCCTGTAACTGTGGGTAGACATTAGCACAAACTGTCAGTATTGAAGCCAAGAATGTTCAACATTGACAAACACAGATGCCCAACACACACACATATTTATATTATATAGGCTCTCAATCAAAGAAGAAAAGAAGAGAGACAGAAAGAAAAACATTTAAGATTTAAAAATAAACGGGTGAATGAGTGAAGATGATGAAGTGAAGCTATTTCTCCAAAGTGTCTTGATTTAAGTTCATCCGCTGTTCCTAGTCGGTTGACCCTAGCCCTGGCACTCTCCTCCAAAGTATTTGTTTCTCGGGGTATCAGAAAGTGAACAAAATGCTACTTTATATGTATACAAAATGTATACTCACACTACTACCTGATTCACAAAGCACTTGCTTTCTTTAGATAAAAGAATTTGGAAGGCGTAATGGATGCTATATTCAACTGATGTAAGCAATATGCACGTTAACTACGTAGGGGAGAGGGAGGGAGGGAGGGCGAGAGAGAGAGAGAGCATATCATACGCATGATATATACATGGAGAAAAGGAGAGAAGGAGAGAAGCAGATTCTCTTTTCTTAAAAGAAAGTTGCAACCTGAGATTGATAGCATAGCAGTAAATTAAGATGACAACGTCAATGGTGTTATTACTGATTTAATATATCAGTAAAAAGGATGTACAGTTCAATAATGAAGGCAAGGAAAATGGCAGATAAGATGCCAAGACGAAGTAACAATTTTGCTTCTGATTTGGTGCAAATGGGGTATGCAAGAAAAAGGCAACGTCAAGCAACATCTTAGAGGGACTCAATGCTAGTGTGGCTAGTTGTACGAGATATTCTAGAGCGTCCCACCTCGCAACAACACTCATTTTTTGGCTGTGGCAAATGGTCTAGTTAGCAGGATAGAGCGCACACAACCCATAGTGCAGGAATCAAGAGCATTTGAGGAAGCCGATGATGCCAAGGAGCTATATAACCTCATATTTGACATGGAAGGGGACTTTGTTGACACAATGAAGAAAAAGATGACAATGGCAACCATGTGTCCTGCAAGGATGCCAATCTGTGGAGCATCAGCTCATACTTAGTGCATCCATGTGTGTACTTCTGAAGATTGTTCTTGGGAGGGCTAAGAAGATTTCATTGTTGTAAAAATAGACTCGGAACTATTCTGCAGGGTGGGATTATTGTGGGAAACTCTAGCAGTTTTGATGCATCAGTTTCATGCAATGTAGATTAGTAATTCTGGTCTCAACTGTGTGAGGCTGTGGCGAAATGGTCCAGGAACAGGTGATTTGGAAGCAAAGATCAAATAGTGACAGAATTGGGGTGGTAGCCAAGTCTGAAACAATGTTCACAGCTGTGTGGGTAACATTGGAAGTAATTCGGTCGCTTAAGGTTCACAATGATCCTCAGAAAGGGGCTGCCCATGCAGTGAATGTTATGCATTATTCAGCCAGAGTGAACCTTCAACAGAATCTGCCAGGGACGCTTCAGATTTGCTGACTGCAGACTAGAGTTTCCAAAGGTTTCAAAGTTCGAGATGTTAGATCAGGCATTCGACTAAATTGGGAGGAAAAATTCCTGGTTGTCCTTTTAAGAATGCATTTTTTTGAGTTTGGTTAGCTTTCCTCCCAGTTGCCTGCTTTAGCTTGTAAGTATTAGCTCATTGCAGCAATATGACTTTCTTTTCACATTCATTGTTGTGATTGTCATTTGCAAACATTGATTAGGGGGCTTTAGCTATGTATTGGCCCTCGCAAAAAAAAGGTTTGCAACAGATGATGACACAGTGAAAACAACCATTGAATGCCAAAACAAAGTAAAAAGACCACAGGAGGAAAGCTAATCAGTCACAAAAGGGACAACTGGGTATGGGTTAGCTGTCTCCATGTCCAAATGTATAAGACAAGAGGACAGCTTTAGCACACTGCTTCTATTACAACCAAAGTAATCCATCAAACAACAAATCTCTTAGGGATAGAGACCCGTATATATTGAAAATTGACAAATCCTTGTGTCTTACTTTAAGCCATGGGTTCATACTACTGTCAGACTGCTGCTACCATTCCAAGAGCGAAGGGGCTTCTAAACCCGTGACACTTTTTTAACCAATCGCATATTGCTTGAGGGCTCTTGACTTTTGATATGTGTAGATAGGAGGAGGATTAAGTGTCGGTCCATGGCAAATGTGTGACCAGTGACCACAATTCTCTCTAATGTCCAAATGAGGAAGATTCCATAGTGGACACTTATTTTGGGACACCCCAAAAAGGAATAGAGGACTCTTATTTTGGGACAGAGGGAGTATGTGATAATCGCCCAAACTCAAACAAAAAATTGTCCCAAAAATACGAAGTGAAATTCCCACTATGTTATCCACAACTAGCTACAACAAAAAGTATTAAATTTGAAATACAAAGTTTTCAAGTCCAATGAAAACAGCCACATATGCACTCCATCTGCATGTTTCACTTGTTTATTTGAACGTAATGGGCTGGTACGACTTATGAGCATGTCACATTTATAGTCATGTTAAACAGATATGGAAACATTTGGCATCTCAAAGATTCAGTCAAGCAACTCCGTGACTTTGAATGAAGTTTGACTTGAGTTGAGCTGTGCATGAAACTGCCAAACTCTATATACAACTGGTCTTTAGCAGTCCCACAGGCCTGCGCTGCCAATACACTTCTCAATCATTTCTAAGGGAGCTGCCTTATCTTAGCACCTTATAGTTACTACAATAACAATATCATAGAAAACCTTACCAAGTTTACACTGTATTTGCCAAACATATTAACAGTATGTCCTATAGCATCCCAAAAAGGTAATGTAAATGCTTATTCATGGAAACACCCTCTACTAATAAGTACTAACTAGTAATAATTCTCACGTTGGATTGCATTACACAAAATAGTAATGACTTATTACACTTAGTACTCCCTCCGTCCCAAAATGAGTGTCCAATTTCCTATTGAAAAGTCAACGTAAGGCATTATCAAGTTTAACACATATGTATTATTAGACTCCAGAATATCAATGATTGCAGAATATTAAGTAAGCTGTCAATAACTTTGTAAATTTGAAACAATAACAATTTTAATATACTTTACCAAATTTTAATCAAGTTGACCAAAAATAATAAAAAGGGGAGGACAGAGGGAGTAATACTACTATACCAGTATCATAAGGGTAAAATAGGATATCTGAAAAGGAAAAATTAGCAGTTTCCAGGTGTTGCTAAAAAGCTATACCCACTTGCATGTTGTGACATTATAATCAATAATCAAATTAATAATGATAATATTCGAGATATACACTACCACGGAAATTGTCATAAACTAGTAAAAGCCCGCAAACTAAGAGGATGTAAGACCAGTATATACCCTAAGAACTTTTGGACAAAGTGGCTTCCAACAAATTGAAGCCAAAAATGTAATAGCACTAGATGCTTATATGAAGTCACACGGTTAAACAATGGGATTCTCCTTTATCATGATATATTCTTCTCATACATGATTTTAAATCTCCTAGAAAATTTAGGGTACAAGAAATTCACCTTGAGTGCAGAAATATTAGCTGAAATTTGACCAAGAACTTGGTTGTTTTGTTCCAAGAGATGCCTTGTTCTACCAGTTAACACTATAATAAACAAACAGAATGAGCAACAAAAAGAAAAAAAAAACAATATAGTCGACTTAGCAAAGAAATGTTTGTTACTCCATAAGAAAGCATATGGAATCAAATCAATAATGAGAATAGACAATTCTCGAAACTAAAACAATTAGTGAAATACTGTATGCTCATTGGCAAAGATCTGGACAATACTTAATCTCAGAGATCCAAATGAGATACTTTAGAAATATATACATATGTGTATTAAAATAGGTGAAAAATGCCTAAGCGTTTGCCACCTCATACATCTTTCAATTTATCTCTTTTGAAGATGCCAGGTAGTTTCTTAGGGTACCATTAGCTCTTATTTAGACCTAATCACTACAGTATAGATATAGGATATTTGATTTTTATATTCAGTATTAAATGCAAAATTGTAGTAGTTATATCTCTTCTTATTCTACTTCCTAATAGCTGCTAAATTATGGTTAGTAAAGATTGTTATTACACCAATGACTACTTGGTCCAGCGGTATCACCTTCTTTTTCCTAACAGGAGGTCAGGGATTCAAGTCTTGTCACAGACAATATCGAGGAGAAATTAACGAAATCTTGTTAAACATATTTTGTGGCTTTGAGCTCTTGTTGTTACTTGTTACTCTTGTAAGCATAAAGAGTTGGGTTAAGGTCCCAACTTTCTAATAAAAATAGCAATAATTGTTATTACACCATTATGAATGCATCTCACAAAAATAACTATTTAACGATTATACTTGTTGTTTACATAGTCCTATTAGTTATTGTCATTGTAGTTGAGTATGTCTACAACACCAATCCTACTTATTTACTTATCTTTTTACTTATAAGAGATTGTAGCTATTGGCTAGGGAAATTCAAGAGTCGTGCTCAAATTATATCAACATTCTTTTGCACACCCTCTTTTTTTTTTATAAAAGAAGATGCTCCTTATTTTATTAGAACACACCGACCAGGAATCCGCTAAAGCAAAAACAATGCTGAACATAAACTACTGGAATCGACACTCGAAGAAAATTAATGCAACGCTGCAATCCAGTCCCTAACTAAATCAGCCAAAATCCAGTCTCGGAGAGGCCCAAAACTCCATGCCTATAGGGAAGCCCGAAAGGAAATCCTCTCCCACATGAGAGGAAAATACAGCTCAGAATCCCTGAGAATACGAGAGTTCCGCTCAATGCAAATAGTCCAAAGTAAACAGAACATAGCACAACTCCATAAAATTTAGGCATCCTTATTCCGACCGAAATCCCAATGTCTAAGCATACACTACCCCCAGTTTTGGCTGTGTTGGTTGTGAGTTTTTAATTAAGATTCGGTTTTTATCTTTCAATTGTTTATGTTATTGATGTCCAATTAATAGCCTATTTGTTTTTCTATCTTACAATGAAAAAAAGGTACTTTCGATAGATTCATTTTAACCTTTTCCTCTTTTTAAGAGAAAAAGACAAAGAGACTATCACTTTTGAGATAGAATAATGAACAATTACTTTAAGACGAACAGTAATCAAAAAAATTATTTTATACTTTTTTCGATGGAACCAAAAGATTACAAGACAAAAAAGAAGCATATATATTCCCACCCCCACCCCTAACTAAAGAGAAAAATAATGAGATTTTTTTTGATAGAATAATTTTACATGAAAGTCCTCAAATATAAATATTATGAGACTTTTTTAGTCATTTTTTCTAATTTTTAAGTTAAGTTTTCCATTTCCTCTCTCATTATTTCTACCATTTTTCTCTTAATTTTACAAAAAATAAAAATACACCTATAATATAACTTAGAGAACTAACTCACTCACTAATAAATCATGATCTCGTGCATCGCACAGGATTTAAAACTAGTTATTTCTTAAATTCGGGCAAATAAGATTACTGTCAAGAGCAAAAAGAGGCAATCTGAATGCAACTAGTTTAATAAATTTGTGTGGGGGTTATTACATGCTACTCCAACACGGGCAATCTGAATGTCACCATGAATGCTATTGGTTATTGCAGTCTAAATATTCTCCGACAGTCTGACCATGTTTCAAAGAAGGCAGGAAAAAACAGAAAAGATAAAGCAAAACTAACACAGCACTAACCTTCGCTATGCATGCCATCACTCTGGGCCCTTTGGTTCATGGAAAGAGAATACGCAGCCAAATTAGGTGGAGAAGCTGAACATATACTTGATTTTGAGGATGATTCCACCAACTTGTCCTGAAAAATGTTTGATCTTTAGAACACCTGTTCCACGACTAACTTTAAATGCTTAGAGCACAGCTGAAATGTGAATTTAAAAAGTAATCCTTTTTTCTGGTACTTCTCTCAGACTCTCAGTACAAGTGAATTTAGATGGAATGGACAATTTTTCCCATACGATGCTCCTCTTTGATATATCTGTAGGATGAGCACAGAGCACCAATAAAAACTCTACGTATCAGTAGTATATCATAATCTCCCTTCTCTCTATCTCTTTGACACTCAAGTCCGTGAACTTCTACAGATGTAGAAAAAGCATTGTCTATAAAAGGTCCTTGTCCCCTACATTCACCTTCCAAAGGCCCCATTACCCTTCAACAATCTTCCCATCTTTGAGGTATTTTCCACTGGAGTTCTTATTTACTTGGCTCCCTTCCTGACACATGCTAGCTTCATCTAGTTTGGAGATCGGCTGGGGTGAAGATACTCTAGTTGATGTTGAACTGTTGGCCTGTTTGAGGTTAGATGGCCATGGATCAGATGAAGGTAGTTAGTCTGCCTGAGCTATTTTTGGTTGTTTCTTCATGGTATTGGGCACCCTATTCATCACCTGCTTTTGTTCTCTACTATCTGGGAGTTCTTCCTTACTGGAACCTTATTATTGTGGACATCTCTCAGGATTTTGTGTTTGGTATTTTGGTTGATCTGTGGCGTGTGACAATTTCTTGCTAGAGGAAGTACCTTTTTCAGGTTTGCTATATAGGTAACTGATGGTTCTGTAGCAATTAACAGCACAAGATGACTCCAAACTATTTTAGTCTTCCCCGGAATAATTTTTTTCTTATTTACAGTCAAAGAACTGGACAGTGTTGGTAAGATAAATTAGGGATGACCGGTGACTGATAGGACTTTTGAATTATGATGCAGACTTTGGTTTGAATGAAAGGTCACCGTGTTGACAAGATAAATTAAAGATTACTGATAACTTGAAGAGATGATCGATTGGAGTTATTGTGGAGAAAATGTAGTGAATTTCCTATGCTTGAGCGCATCTTTAAGTGAGTTTGATGTTTTGGTGGTCTGTGTTCGTTCAAAAGGTTTCGGTCTAAATTGCTCCAAGTCGGTCTTGATGAGTCATTATTTGCTGGGAGATATGAAAGTCTTCCAATTTGGATGCATTTGGAGAGGTTGGGTACAAATTGCATGTTTTGAGATTTTGTGATTTGGATGCATTTGGAGAGGTTAGGTGCAATTTTTTTTTTTTAAAGATTTTGTGATTTGGATTCTGGAGATTGGGGTGATAATTGGGGTTTGAGCATGTTATTAAAGGCGCGCCTAGGCTCGGTGCAGCTAGCCGCAGCTTTGGAGCCTCAAGTGGTCTGGGCGAGGTGCTGTTCTTAGGTGACGGCTTAGGTGCGCTTCGGCAGAGGCGTGAGCCTTGGGAGGTGCGCCTAGGCGCAAGGCACCAGGTTGACACCAAATTTATACCTATATAGCGTGACTCGAGACTACCCTCATACCTCCCTCTCTCATCCACCAGCCCTCTTCTGTCTCCAATCTGTGTTGCCTCACTTTCGACGAAGATCAAAAAGGCCAGCCACCCTTTCTAGCACAGGCAGATCAACTTTGACTTTTGGATTTTTGTTTCATTCTTTTGCCCTTTTCTGTTCGTTTTCGCTTCTTAGTTTTTCTTGCTCCCTTGGACATTGGATTTTATCCCCTGTTTTTTTCTAATATATATATATACAACAACAACAACAACTAAGCCTTTATCCCAAACTAGTTGGGGTCGGCTAAGATAAACCATCGATAGTCCAAAAG
>JAOWAN010000005.1:20271629-20288027 GCA_028566635.1 Lobelia cardinalis
TGTTTGCCATTGAAGCCGGTTGAAGCTGCATCACCACTACCACCAGAAATCAAACCCAGAAGCTGCTACCCTTCTCGCCCTCAATCTCTCCATCTACCCGAAGTTGCTGCCATTCACCCTCCCTCTCTCCCCTCCCCCTAATCCTTCCCCACTTCAAGCAAATCCGCCCAACCCAACTCTCAGCCCACTGCCAAATCCTTCCCCACTTCGAGCGAATCCATGGAAGATCGAAGAAAGAAGAAGGGTTTGATTGATGATGGGGGGGGGGGTGAGGAATAAATCATTTCGGCAAAGACTTTTTCGAATTTTGAAAGACACAATCGTCGGAAGAAATCGAGGCAACACATCTCGAGAGCATGCATAGGCATTTAATGCTAGCTTTCCCCAATCCCCCACGCGCCGCAATTGGAGTTAATGGTCAAAATCCCTCGATATTACCTTAAACAATTGCGTTTAGATTATTTCTCATTTCCACAAAGTGAAGAAACAAGCTAAGGCATTGAATATATAATGATCTCGATGGCAGCGATCACTTACAGAGGTGGCATACCTGACCACCAATTTAGTCTTCAAGCTCACATCTTCACTTGAAGATCGAGTGACAACTGATGAGTCAAAGCCCAATGACAACAGGCCCGGATATGGTAAAACCCAACGGGCAAGCCTACTTTCAAGAGAAAAAGTCCAAAAGTGCTTGGACCCAATATCTAATTAGCGGCCCGACGATTTGCCCAACAGGCGACTACAGTCATCGCCCAAACAATCGGTCATGTTGTCCGCCCTCAACTTTAAGCTACTAATCCATTAATGAGACTCCACTCTAAAGTTAGTGAAGCGGTTAACTCCATGTCCGCATATTCAAGAGCATCATCTCCCCGCCCGTCTAACTAAGGAAGAAGGGGTGGTCATTGGAGCGGTCATCCCGATTTGTCTGCTTTGCTTCCAAAGATATTATCTATGTGGTAGGAGCCCTTTGGATCACTCCAATCGTCATTGACTTGCTTTACAAGTTACCATAGTGGACAAGCCATGTCACCTAATAAACCCTCCTATGTAGGTGAAAGTTGTTCTATTTACAACAGCCACGACCACCTCACTATTACATGTTTATCCGTATCACTACTCCAACAGGATGCTTATAAATACCTTCAGTCTCAACCTTGCTCAAGGTAACGAATATTTACATTACCAAATGAATGTCAGATTACTCATCGTGCACTCATTGCATATTACATTGCACTTGTGAGCAATTTTTCTTACGTTATTTACGGAGCTATTGGAGATTCCACAACCCATTCCAACAGAATATTTACTCTTATGCCGAAGCGTTCGAGCAAGGTGAAAACTTTGCTACTCGCGTTAAGTGATTTCTTTCTAAGTGAAGATATCAACATTCTTACCTTCGATACACATAGCGTCTCTGAATTGGATATAGATCGGGGCCACTCTCCTTAGACACATGAGAATCATAAAACCAGGGCACAATCAAGTATTGTCCACTCAATTATCTCTTTTTCTTCTCTTAATTTTTTAAATTATAAATAATTTATAATTTAATTTAACTTATTTATAATACATTTTTTTTTTGTTTTTTACTTTCATGCCCTTCAAACACATATTTAATTTCTGATTCCGGGGCACGGCACACACCAATATATTTTTACGCATACGTACAGATTTTAGGGCTTCTCTACTCGCATCTTTCCTCAATATACAGAGTCAAGTACACACTCACACATACAGTCGCGCGTTTGGCCCCCTTCTATCAATTTCGCCTCTCCAACTCCATCTCACCGTCGCCGCCAGCAAGCTGACGGGCGCCTCACAAAACCATCTGCCTTCGTCTCTTCAGGTGGCTGATAATAGATCCCTTATCTACTGTTGTTTCTATGGGTGTTTTAATTATCTTTAAATTTCCAAAGAATAGTTCTATAGATGTGTTTGCGTTATAATTCAGTGCTTCATTATACTCTACCAATAAGCTAAGGGGCCAGAAGGCCGTGTGTAATTCATGTTTTTGGTGTGACAAATTAATTGAAATGTTAATATTTTGGGTTTGTACAGGTGGTGGGGGCTTGAATTTCTTGAAAGGGTTTGAGAAAGAATGTATTCCTCTAGAGGGAATAATGCTTATGGACAACAGCAGCAGCAGCCGACTTATCCTGCACAACCTGCTTATGCTCAAAACGTAAACTTCTTCCTTTTTTCTTTTTAATTATTATTATTGCTAATATTTTTGGAGGAGGGATGGGGAAACACAAATTTGTGAAAATTGGATGAAAACCCATTGGGGAGAGTGTTTCTTGTTGGCTTAATTTACTCTTTTTTCTCTTTCAAACAGTATCGCACTAGTCAAGATTGTACTTTTACTTCAATATCTTTATAACTTATGTTCATTTTACTTAGTTTCTGTTTCTTATGTTTGAAACGAAATTAATTTCCGATTGCTTACAAAACTATTTCTTTTCTGACCTTTTTCATTTGTTTACTTCCTATTTATTTTTATGGGGTGTAGTTGGGAGCTGATGGATCCTCTCAGATGTCCATGGCGTCACGACATTCTGCAATGTTAGGGGGTCCTCAAGAAGCAGATATCAGTGGATATAGAGGTCATCCCTCTGCTGGAGCTCACTATGGTGGTCAATATAGCTCTGTATATGGTTCGGCAGCAGTTAGCGGTGCTCAACAGGTCAGTTTGTATATGGTTTTCAGGTTTTTAGTTTCCATTTGAGATTTTAAATATCTTTAGCTTGTCTTAACTATAGTGCCAAATTCATTGTACTAGGCCCTAACTGGCTTGCACTTCTTTACTTGTTCATTTTCGTCTTTTAGGAAACACCATCGACAATGGTGCATCACACATACTGGGGCCTTTGCTTTCTAACAAACTTTTCTTTTTCTATTGCTTCTTTTTGTCTTTGAATTATTTGAAGTATGAAAGGGACTATTATTGGTGCTTGAGATGATTTTCACATGTAATAAATCCCAAATGCCATAATGGGACAAATTTTATGAAAAAAGAAGATAAATACTCCATCCATCCCAAAATGAGTGTCGTGTCTTGTCTTGTTTTGGTCAACTTAATTCAATTTTGGCCAATTTTTTTCCTTTTCTTTTTTAATGAAAAATGACTTGTTGCAAATTTATAAAACTTGTTATTGATAATTTACTTACTCTTACAAAGACAGAAATTTTAGAATCTAAAACACAATAAAT
Source organism: Lobelia cardinalis (assembly GCA_028566635.1). Taxonomy (NCBI): domain Eukaryota; kingdom Viridiplantae; phylum Streptophyta; class Magnoliopsida; order Asterales; family Campanulaceae; genus Lobelia; species Lobelia cardinalis. The sequence continues at coordinate 20,274,846 of JAOWAN010000005.1, forward strand.
AAATGTAAAGTAGTAATTTGAAATTTTCTTAACCCGAGTTTTCAATAATGAACGTTGACACTCATTTTGGGATGGAGGGAGGAAATACCAAATGTTATGGTATGACCAAAGTGTTCCAGAGGAACGTGGCATGTCATTTGCAGGGTGTTCTTTCTACTGATGTAGGGAAATCCAGGCATTCACCTTGTTGGTCCAATCTGTTGCCTTCTATTGTTAATGGAAATTAAATTTAAGAATGTCACTTACAGTGTGGTTTTTCTTTGTGTATTCTATTGTCGAGATCAAAGTAAGTCCTACTCTCCTGTATGTTGTATCTAAATCAATATTTGTATTCACTGTTTACTGGCATCAGGAAGGTTTATTTATTATACGGTCTCTAGCTTGCAACATTATGACGATATCGAAGGGCTTGTGGGTTGGGCCATCTTGGCCTGTTTAACGAGTCGCACTAGTTCTAGGAGGAACTTCTTCAGATTACTCAGTACATTTATTTCGTTTGCAGGTCCCCCCAGCTAGTACCAAAGGAGCTGGACCATCTGCATTGGAAGGTCGAAGTGGTTATGGCTCAACTATGGCCGAATCACCAAAATTCACATCTGGAGACTATGTCTCATCGGCTAGCCATGGATATGGTCAAAAAGGTGATCAGATGTTTGCTGAGAAGCTTTCTGATTATAAGTCATTGGACAGACGTCAATATGCTGATAGGACTGGTGCATATATGGGGAGAGATTTGCCAAGTGAACCAACCGGTCGTTTTGCTGATTCAATTGCTTTCAGTCATCAACACCAGGTGTCAGATTGTTTGTTTTTCATTGATTGCATTCCAAATGACACTTTCATTTCTTCTTTTAAATGATTGAAAATGACTTGCTTGACATTTTCTTTTGTGGCAATGGCACACGTTATTTCTTTTGGAGCAGTCTGACATGTTTGATCGGTTAGATCAGTCATCAGTGCTTCGGCAAGAACGCATCCTGAAGGCTCAGGCGCTACAGTCTTCTTCTCTTGATGGGGGTCATAGGTATGCTAACCGGATACATGAGCTTAGTTGTTAGTTGGTTTTTATGGGTGGTCATATTAGTTTTCTTCATCATATGCATTCTCAGCTTTGACCTTCAAGTTATCCTTAATTATAATCCAGATGTAAGACATATATATCTAATGGTGATGGCACACTACCTGTGCCCACCCTATCTGTCAACATCTTTCTAAGAGCTATAGGCATAAATATACCTATTAATATATCTCACTGCACTGAGTTACACCACGTTTCTGGCAGACAAACTGATTATCTTGCAGCAAGGGGGGCTACTATTCGTCATCCGGCCCAAGAGCTTATGTCTTATGGTGGGAGAATGGATGCTGATCCTCACAGTCTATCAATGTTAGGTGGTTCATCACATGGTGGGCAGCACGCGCCGTCGATTTTAGGAGCAGCTCCTCGCAGAGAGCTGGAAGATCTCGCTTATGCTCATAGTTCTGCAAATCCTGGTTATGGAGTAAGTCTGCCTCCTGGTAGGGACTATGCTACTGGGAAAGGACTACATGGCACATCTCTTGAGCCTGATTACCCCGGTGGTGTTTTGGCACGTGGTGCTTATCCAAGGGTTGATGATCGTAAAGATGACAGAGTTGGATATGCTAGGGAGCTTGAGCGAAGAGAAGAGGAACGTCGCAGGGAGCTTTTGCGCGAGCGAGAGAAAGACAGAGAAAGGGAGAAGGAAAGAGAACGTGAACGAGAAAGAGAAAGAGAGCGCAAGAGGGAACGAGAACGCATTTTGGAACGGCGGGAGAAGGAGAGAGATAGAGAGCATAAACGTGGACCTGAAGTTAGGCGTGATAGAAGTCCACCCAGAATCTCTAGAGATCGCGGTGGCTCCTCGTCAACAAAGGTTAAAAGATCCTTACGACGGGAATCCCCACGCGTTGAAGCTTTGCATAGGTGGATTTTGTTGTTTAATTTTGCGCCTGCTCTAGTTCTGTATGTATAGCTGCTAGTGTATCTTGCAGCCTTCAAAACTAACCTGATGTTCTGTCATGCTGAAGGCGTCATTCACCTGTGAAAGAAAAACGGAGAGAATATACCTGCAAGGTAAAAAGCCAATACAAGAGATTTGTCGTTGAATCACTATGAGTACATTACATATACGAGGATGTGGTTTTCCTGTGCTGGAATTATGTTGAAATCTTCTATGGAGTTCATAGTCATTTGGACAAATCATCTTCTATTCTGTTAAGGGCAATGTTTCGATGCCTTTAAATGTAAAGATCACTGTTTTGTCTTTTCACTCTTGTCGACTTCCTAGTTTTCTTGTATATCAATCGTTGAAGTTGGCCTGGCTTTAGGTTATCATATACTTTTTGGAATTCCTTCGCCAGTCTTCTATCCTGGGATTCCTTGCTTCCTTGTCTCTTCCTTCTTCATTTTTTTTACATGTTTTCTTCTTGTCGTTTCCTCTCTCTAAGGGAGTGCCTTGCTGATATTTGTTGTTTTCCAGTTATAAAGTAAACCGTAAGTTACATCCTTGTGATTACTGGATGGGATACTATCAGCTTATCAACTTTGGTAGGATCGTTTTTAGAAAGAGGATGGGAAAGGTCTCGACAGTCTTCAAGTTGCATACAGTTTAATCTCTTCTGTACTGCTCTATTAGTTATAAGATTAACGTTTTGATACACCTTTGATTGTTTACTTCTCCTATTTCATTGATCTGGAAATTGATGTTGTTGATGCAGGTATATTCTTCCAGTTTGGTAGATATTGAAAGGGACTTTTTATCGATGAATAAGCGATATCCCAGGCTTTTTGTTTCTCCAGAATGCTCGAAGGTAATTTAACATCTTTATGTGATCCGTTGCAGCTTCTGCGTAAATTATATGACTTGTTGTGTTATTTCAAATGCCTCTAGGTTGTGGTTAACTGGCCAAGGGTGGATCTCAAAATTCCCTTCCGCAATCCTGTAAGGTACATGGCTCTTGGTTCTGTGTTCGGCAATTATTTTGACAGTTCCAATATCCTATCTCACCAAAAGATGTCAGGCTTTTGTTATATTTTGCTTCCACAGCTGTGCACTTGAGCATGTGACAAGATGTTTTGGTTTTAGGGTTCTGCTGATTCTTGAACGTATTTAACTAATATTATGGACTCTAAAAAAGGACGAGCAAAATTAGATACTTAAAACAATGACGTAGAGTAAAACAATGCTCATAATTTTCCAAATGATCCTTCAGGATCTCATTTTGAAAATTATACTTGCCCTCCATGAGTTTGAACTTTACCTCTCATATATATAAGGTGTGAACAACATATGATAATTTTCCTGGCCCCTGTATGGACCGGAAATAAACAGAGTAAATGTAATTTGTTGAAGCCTCTTGGGATGCTCAAGTTGGGGCTCAAGCTGAAATTAGCGATATGCGCGAAGATTAATGCTCTGTAGTCTGTTCTAAGGTGTATTCTTTTTCATGGTTTAGTATTACCCCTTCTCTCTTTGGTCCCGTCAATTCTCTCTATCTACCTCTTTTTTCGTCATCAAAACCATGATTTTACTCTCTGACTCTTTGGTCCCACCATGTTCTCTCTTATCTTTCACTTCATTACCAAATAGTCTGTAAAGATGAGGTCATACATCTGACACGTTAAAACAAGCGCAACGGGATTAGATTTGAACTACTAATTGTATACGTTACATCCGGTAGGATTAGTTACGGATAATTATTATTTAGATTATCCTTGCTTGAGGAATATGGTTTAATCTTTGTCTAATTAGGATTATTTAGCTAGTATAACTTATTAGACCTAGACCTGGTAGATTTTAGCTGATGAACTATATTTGAGTTGGGTTTGGGAGATTTAGCTAGAGATTGGAAAGCTGCTATAGAGTAATTTTCGTGTATATCTGTTGTTTTTGGATGATTTTGGTGCATTTCTTGTCCGCCTTTCTCTGTACATTCTTTCTCTATCAGTGATCTTCTTTTGTCATTTATTTATTTGTTTACTTTTTGCTTTGGGTTTGATAATGGCGGAAGCATGCACAAAAACATATTAGGATTCTTCAAATAGAAGAAAAGGAGAATGAGAGAAGGAGAAGAAACACCCTTATCCTCGGTAGGAATCAGCCAATGCCCCTAGGCCACGAAGGCAAAAGCCATTCTCAGGTCTTACAAATCAACTCTGATTAAATCTGAGGCACTACAACTTTATAAAGGCTAAAACTATTCCTTGTAATACTAGGAATAGGACACAAATGAATAAGTACGAAGGGGAATAGGAAAATAGCTAGTTACTATACAATAGGATTTTCTTAATTAAAACGACTAGGAATAGGAAAACAACTAGTTGGTAAATAACTTGACTTATCTAATTAATAAAAGAAGCGAAGTAAATAATAATACTATTCCTAATCTACCTAGTACATTTATTATCAGACCAAATTCAAACGCTTTATTTGAAAATGCACAACTCTTGGGCCTTGGTTTTGGCCTCTCGATGCTCATGAAGCTAACTTAACCTGCTTTATTCTCCCCGGCATTTAAGAAATCTCGGCCCCAAGTTTTGAACTGGCGAATAGTGTAAATCCAACACGCCATCCATTGAAACTTTACCATCCAAGTAATGATGGAAACTTTCCGAAATAGCTGAGTAAAGTAGAGCGTTGGACACACTTTTGGCTCAAAGATGTTGTCTTGACATATAGGATTAGCGTTGTTTAGGAAATCCTCAGTGCGAACCTGATATGGAACTGCAGGCTTCACTATTTCATCGTCTTTGTTGTCACTTTCATGAGCAGAGTCCATATATTCACAGGTGCTATTATTTCCTTGAATGCAGTGATATCTTCTTGAAGTGTCTTTTGTGTTTGAGCAGCTTCTTCCACTTTGGCAAGACTTTGAAAATTAGCTCTTAACTCGTGAAGCATTATTTCTTGTCTTTTGTAGCTACGAAAAAAGTATCTTGCAAAGCATCCACTCTAGCTAACTTTTTAGCGTTGTTAGCTAGCATAATTGAAAGCAACTGGGTTATGCTTTCATTTTGATATCCATGGCTAAAGTTGGAAGGGAGTTGTAGCCAGGAAGAAGAATGGTAAAGGGACTCTTTGCGGAAAGAAAGAAAGATTTTTTTTTTTTCTTTCAAAACAGATCTGGAAAAAGGGGGGTGGATTCAAGGGTAACATACTCATGACAGGATACTTTAAACCAGATCTAGGGTGAATCTCTCACCCCAAACAGGACTTCCCATCTTCTCCAATCATCATCATCATTATCATTATCATTATCATTATCATTATCATCTCCAACGATCCTTAAACAGTCTCGAGAAGAAATTCTCTTTATTCTTTTTCAATCTAACCAATTGTTGAATCCAAGTGTAATTTCGTCTTTTTGGCTACACAGAGAAAGAAACAGGAGGGTTTGGAGAGAGGAAAGTCTCTGCAAAAGAGTCTGGGCTTTGATTTAGTCTGAATATGTCAATTAGTCTTTCAGTTCGGCAAGACAAATTTATTTAGCTGTTGGCAATTTAAGTTCCAATTTTTTTTGGTTAGAATTTTAGTGAACCAGCTTTTTATTCACGTAACTTGGAAAAGATATTGAGAGCCAGTTCTGGAATTATCTACAGTATTATCATTCATTTTTCTAGTCTATTCAAGTGGATCTTGTAAAAAAGCCTCCGGATCCTGACAATGGGATACTTGTTTTATCTCCGTTTCTTCCATGTTGATCTATTTGTGCGGGTGTGCTCCCTTTGTTCCCCTCTTTCATGCTGGTACACATGTGCTTCTATGGTACATATGGAATTGCTGCTGATTATTTTGGATAGACCTAATTTTGTTGTTGAAAAGAAAATGGGGGGAATATGTTGGAAAAATGAAGGAAATTTCCACCGAGAAAACAGGGCCGCTATGGTGTAAAGCTCGGATTCAAGTGGGGTTTGAAGGAAGAAGAAGACACTGTCGGAGAAACTATCGGTGGAAGGTGTAGAGGAGAGAGGGGTGATAGTGACTGGAGAGGGAGGGAGGGAGAGAAGAGAGAGAAAGAATTATTAAAAATGTGGTATTTTAAATTTTGGGTATATAGGTTTTAGGGTGTAGGGGTAGTGGTAAAATAGTAGGTGTGTGAGAAGAAATTGGGACTTTTTTAATGAAAACTTAGGTAGTGAACAAGAAATCAAAAGGGTTTGTTTCAAAAGCGCGAAAACCCAGCGGGAGAACGCGCGCAAAGAAATCTTCGTCGTTGATACCAATTAATGGCCGAAGCATATGAAAAAACAGAATAGTATTCAGCAAATAGAAGAAGAGGGAGAAAGAGAGAAGAAGGAGAAGAAAACACTCCTTGCGATGGATCAGCCAATGTTTGGAGGCCACAATGGCAAAAGCCAAACCCTAATCTTGTTGATCAACTCTTAATAAATCTGATTCATTACAACTTTATTTATAGGCTTAAATTATCTATAGTATAAAATAGGCCAGTTGATGTGACACTTGTGTTTAATCAATGATCTATTTTACATATTCCCCCCCCCCCCAAAAAAAAAATCTAAATATTTTCTTTTCACATTCTACCAAATTCTTTCCATATTCCCCACTATATTCAAATAAAACATTTAATTAGAAGAAACATGCACCCCACGTGCCAACGGCCACGGGTTTACGTAGTTCCTTATAATACTAGAACTAGGTACAATTAAACAAATACTAATTGGAATAGGAAATTAGTTAGTTACACACAATAGAGCTTTCCTAATTTATACGAGTAGGTATAGGAAAACAACTAGTTACTAAATCTTAAGACCTTTCTAATTAATAAAGTAACTAATTATACAATAATAAAAAGACTAGGAATAGGGTATGTTTTCTTGCATACTATAATAATATGATTTTTTTAACGTCGACTTGTTGAGCGAACGAACATGAATTTTTTCGTTTGTTCTTGTCGTTTTTGCCTACTTCTATAAACAACTAAAAAAACCCGGAAGTTAACAGCTTGTTACAATCATTGAACAGCTTTGAGCATGATTTTGTTGAGGAGACTGCTGCTGAAAATGAAGTTGCATCCACCACAGTAGTCTCTCATAGCCCTGCCAAACCAGAACATGCAAGTATTCAGTGGAATGCAAAGGTAGATTACTTATTTTAAACCTTATTTGCTTAATTATCTTGTAGTTGTACATGCTGCACCGCAATGCTTTATGTATGTATATGTAGATATATCCACACATTATATACTATCGCAAAAGAGAGATGCCTTAGAATTGCTCCAAAACACCAATGCCATTTTTCTCAGAATTTTGGATTTGGAATTAGAGTTTAAATGTGAATTGAGGGATTTGATTAGTTGGATACATTATTAGTGATAATATGAAAATAAAAGAAAATTACACAAGGAAACTTAATGGGATCTTTATTGCTCAAAATCTCAGTCACAACTGGCTCCTTGACTTTGTACATTATTGAGGTAAACCATATTTACCAACATGCACATAATGAGAGCTAAACAATTTAGACGTTTTTTTAATCCCTGATTTCCTTCTAACCGATCAAATTTTGTACAATCTTGCTTGCACCATTCTTTTCTTCCTCTTTCTCTAACCAGCTATTTCACAAAAATAATCTCCATATCTTTGATCTACTGTTCTATTCTAGTAAGATATCTACTCTAATTTTTTCTTTTTGCCCCCCCCCCACCCCCACACACAAAAAAAACCCCCAAAGTTTCTTGGAAATCTGAGTTCGGTTTACACAATAACTTACAATCGAATAAGTTTGTTGGGCATTTTACTGTAGAGTTCTTTGATCGCGATATCCTTGATAGTGCGAAAATCTGAGTTTCATGAATAGAAATGATCCAGTTGGATACATTATTAGAGATCGCGATAACTTACAATAACTTACAATCGAATAAGGTGGTAGTGCGAAGATCTGAGTTTCATGAATAAAATTTTTCTTGTTAGTGTGTGTGTATTTTCAAGTTCAGTAGTAATCAACAACAGAATCTATAGCTGTAGTCATCAGGTGCTGCTAGAGATGTGCAAAGAAGCAATGGCGTTCATTCTTCTGTTGATGTGAAATAAGATAAGCCTATGGCAATTTGAAACCGAGAATATTGTGTATGATTTGTTAATCTGAGCCTGTGCTTTATACATTGTTAGGAGTGTCTGGTAGTTAACATATACATAGTTTGGGCATCTTGCCTTTGCTGTTTGTTACTGTTTTTTCAGTTGCCTTAGAATTAATGGTTGAATATTTGTTTCAACTTAATGCATTATTAAGGTTACTCTGGAACAGTAAACAAGAGAGTAATGCATCAAATAGTTTACTTCTCCCCTCTCTCCGCTTGTCTCAGATGATATTATTTTTATGTACTTGATGTTTAGATTTTGTTAGTTTGTAGAGATGAGAAATATAAATTGGCAGCATGTATGACATTTAAGCTATAAGAGTTATGAGCGTCGGTGGTTTAGAGTTCGATTAAATTGGATGGTGTGGTATGTGTAATGCCTTCTGCATTTGCTGTTTGACAACCTATATTTTAAAAATTTTTATTGGGTAAATTTAACAATAATTTTCTGTTTCATTAAACATTTGTGTTTAGATAATCTTGATGAGTGGACTTAGCCAAAATGCTTTGGAGGAGCTATCATCTGAAAGAAGCTACGATGACCGCATACCTCATTTTTGCAATATGCTTAGGTTTGCCATTCTTAAAAAGGAGAACTCATTCATGGCTATTGGGGGCCCATGGGATAGCACTGATGGTGCTGATCCATCTGTAGATAGTTCCTCTCTGGTGCAAACGGCTCTTAGGTTTGTGCTCTATCTGACAATTTCTATTCATTTCGACAGTTATGCCTATTTAATGATATTTATCTTCTAGGTACGCCAAGGATGTCATGCAACTTGATCTGAAGAACTGCCAGCATTGGAACCCTTTTCTTGAGGTAGTATTTCAATGGGTTCTGTATTACTCTTTTGGTCAGGGTCGTGAACTCTTTTAATGTGCAATTTACAGATGGTTAATTAGTCTCTACGGTTCTAAGTTATCTTCTTTAAATTTCAGTTTGGTTATCATTTGGGGTGGTATTGTTTTATAGAGGATATGATACGACATATATGTATGGTTGGTTGTAGACTATTTGTGTCCAAGGTGCAAATGGATAAGTAGTCTTTACTATTCCAAGTATTATCTTCAAATTTCAGTTCAGATGTCAATTTTGGTGGTTTTGTTTTATGGAGGCTACAATAAGAATTTTTCATGATCCCATAGTCAAGCACGATATACCTTATATTTCTATGTGATTGATAATTCCCTTGTATGGATAGATTATGGTGCAATTTATGTCCTTTGTCTTATGGTGTGGTGCCATTTGGGGGTCATTTTCTGCTGGTGAGGAACCTGTTAGAATTGTGTGGTTTCAGGGCATGTAGAAGCAGGGTGCTCTGGGAATCATTATATACACCTTGTGAAAATATTTTTTGGCTGGATTCTTGAGTCTCGACTTTTTACATTTTTCTCCTTAATTTCCAGGCTCTTTTTAGTTGTTTTAGGTTTTGATAAGAACTTCTCTTTTTATAATACTATCATATTTTCCTTTATATTGTCCTTGGCCTTATTTGAATTGACTTCCTTTGGAGACATCAGCAGTTAAACTTCTCCTCCCGCCCCCCTTTACTTATTGAAAATTTAATGTTTCATTTAGATTAGCGCACATCCTTTTTTCATGTGTGCTAGGTGTTGCGTTATCCTAATCTTTGATTCAAATCCGCATTGGGTTCATAACTCAGGGTGGATTTTCAAGTGCTATTACAATACTTCCTTTTGCTTATTAATTTGACATAAAGCTTTTCCCCTTATTTTTACTTCGATGGTATCACATATTCTTGGGTTGTGAAGGAAGATCTATGAGGCACATGTTAGTGGTTCGATATGCATAACTACTTTTAAATATGAATCATGGAATTGCTCCTAATAAGATAGCTAGTCTGGCATTTTACTCGAATGTTTGCTGGTGATAGTGGCAGTTATTGTGACTGAAGTTAATGGAAATGGCGAGATGCAGATCTAGATGCTTGGAATAGCAAAATCTGAGGAGGGAATTTCCTGATTTTCTTGTTTGTTTCCAAAATGGCCTCTTTTGTACTTCACATGGCCAATTTTTTGCTCACGTATCAGTTGTTGATCTTGATGTTCATTATATGTTTTGTGCAAGAAGCTAAGATCATTTTGGTTTTTATATTTGCTTGTTGTTATTACTTGATTGATACGTCTTTATGCCTCGCTAGTCTATTTAGGACTGTGTTAAAGTGTTCGTTTTAGCTAGGGAGCTCATGTCCTAACAGATTAGGGTGCATTCGGTGCACCATTATTGTTTGAAGTTTGTGTGAAATCCTGTTCTTCTCTTGTTTCCTTATAGCAAGTGAAAGTGCCATTAATTGCATCTATAATCATGTCTGGGAAATGCTAACCCCAGGCCATTTTTAAGAGGTTTCTGTTAGAAAGTTTTTGCTGCCCCATGTATTGGAAATTTCAGCATTATTAGCGGTGGATGTTCTGAATTGGCTCTTAACAAGTGCAACCTTTAGCAGGACATTCTACCAATTTTGAGAGTGGTTTGTCCAATAAACTTTTCAGAACTCTTCTGTAGTTCCTGTGATTCTGTGACACCTCTCCCCTGGATGTCTTGCTGAAGTTTTGTGAATCCTTCATCTTTTCTCCTATCTTCATTGTTTCTCCAATTTTCAGCATTCTCTGCTTATAAGTTAGCATCAATCACTCTTAGCCATCATAAGAGAGTTTTTTTTTGAAGCTCAATCCCACCTTCCTTCAAGGTTTAGTAGTAGTTCTTAATATTTTCATCTTAACACTGATGCCTGATATCTTGTCATATATTAAATGACTTTTTGAACCCTTGACTAGCTTAGGCAGTAGCCATTTTTATAATCAAGTTTGTAACTAATCTGCATTCTCATGTTTTTTCTAAGTCATTTTCTTATAATTGAATCTTTACACTAGTGATCTGCTGATGTATTTTACCGCCATCACCTGTTGAGATATAGTCCTATCAAATACACTGCTAGTATTTGTATTGGGAAGTGTTCGTTTTTTAAAATGAATTTTACAGAGACATGCACTTTCTTGCATCCTTACAAAATTGGTCTGATATTGAGCAACTAATCGTTTCACCTTTGCAGATTCACTATGATAGGCTCGGTAAGGATGGGCTGTTTAGCCATAAGGAGATCACTGTGCTTTACATTCCAGATTTATCCGAGTGCTTGCCTTCAGTAGATGCTTGGAGAGAGCAGTGGATTGCCCACAAGAAAGCTATTGCTGAGAGAGAACGGCTGCATGCTCTGAAAAAAGAGGTTGGTTGCGCTTTCTGCTCGAAGACGTTCTTACTTGTTCTTGTGTACTCTGTGGGTGAAGATCTAAAAAAAGATATAAATATTTGTTTTGAATAAAAGAATAATATTATAGAAAGGGTAAAGAATGTACAAAGAAAAGTGGACAAGAAATCCACCAAAACATCCAAAAACAAACGTATACACATGAAATTACTCTGTAGCAGCATTCCAATCTCTAGCTAAATCTCCCAAAGATAAATCCGAAAAAAATGCCAAAACTCCTAGCCCATAGAGAAGATTGCACAATAATCTTTTGCCACAACATTGAAAGCGATAACTCGGTTTTTGAAGATTCGAGAGTTTCTCTCAATCCAGATATTCCAAAATAAACTGAATACGGCACAATTCCGTAGCAAAGAAGCATCCCTCGATCTACCAAAGCCCACGTGACTAATTATAATGAACTCTTCCTCGCTACGAGGCATAATGGATGTCTCACCCCGTAAGCCAAACAACTTGCACCAAAGACTCCGAGCCATTAAACAATGCATAAACAGATTCTCGTGAGACTCACTAGCTCTCATATACATAAAACACACATCTAGAGAGAGATACATTTTCGATTGTCTCCTTTGCCGCCAATCATTAGTGTTCAAACGTCCAAGGCCCATTGACCAAACATAGACCTTGTGTTTAAAGGGGACCTTGGACCTCCAAATGAAATGGTAAAGAGGAAAGTCAACATGTAAATGTGGACGGAGAATTTTGGTGAAGGATTTCAAAGAAAAAGATCCGGTTTGATCAGTAACCCGGATTCGCTTGTCGTATTGAAGATTAGAAGGACTAAAAGAGGACAAATGCAGCAGTAAATCTGCAACTGACATGGACTCTATCATTGAGATTCCTCACAAAATGAAAATTCTAGGCAACCTGGACCCCCTCCCTAATAAGGAAAGTAGTAATAGACGCGTTATGAAAACTGAAAAGGTGAAACAAACGAGAAAAAGAGACCTTAAGAGAAAAATTCCCTATGGAGTGATCCTTCCAAAACTGCACTCGATTTTCAATCCCAACCTCATAATGGACATGAGGGTAAAAAATGTGAAAACAACTCGAAATAAACTTTCAGGGATTGGCATATGTGGTAGAAAAACTTGTAGTTGCATCTCCACCCATTATTGTTAACACTGAATTTGCTCCGAATAATTCTATGCCATAAAGAATCATGCTCCAGAGGAAAACGCCATAACCACTTATCAATCAAAAAAATATTCTTGATTAAAAAAAAAAAAACCATATTAGAGTCATCTGCCCATCTCCTGCGTCATCCCCACCAATAGTGGAATACTCGTGCCTTAGGACGTATCCAATCATGTCATGACTAGAAAATGCTGGGAGGTTTCTGAGTGCCAAATGGACCTTGTCATACACGACTATTTGCTACATAGCACTCCCGCGGGGGGGGGGGGTGTTAATATTTTTCAAGACATAGTGACTCATACTTTTGGCATTGAAAGCAAGTGGGACTATACACCAGTATTGTGTTACCACCTCCTTACCTAGATATCACCTTTGCCTTTTGCTTTGCATCAACGGACTGTTGTGCACACGCATTGCATATGCGAATCAAAAATTGAAATTTAATAACTAAAAATTGAATCTTAATTTGAAATGTATAAAAAGTCTTAAATAAACAAATGGGATGCCAAACAAAGGTGAATTATTTGTAGGTATTAGCTAAATTTCGTAGAAAGCTTAGGTGTTGTTTGTTTATTTTAAGTGCTTAATGCTGAAGTCTAATAACAAGTCTGAATGTGTCTGAAGAATCAAGAGGCAGCAT
>JAOWAN010000005.1:20288127-20300724 GCA_028566635.1 Lobelia cardinalis
TCCAAAAAGTGTTTAAGAGGTAGGTCTTAGCCATTCAGCCTTAGTTTGAAGTCTGATTTAATAAGATGAATTAAGTGATATTTAGATCTGAAAATAAAAATTTACCAAATAATCTGAATTATCAATTGTCTTACCGAATCAGATGTAACCCCTTTTAAGAGGTTGATTAAGTGCAAACAAACAGCTCCTTAGTGATTTTTATCTCTAATATTTGAGATGATTTTATAAATTTTTTAATGATTAAGAGGGTCATTTTGGCTTGGATGAGGAAATCAATTTCCTTTGACTGGGAGTGATTTTTTACCGTTGATGATATGATATTGAGTGATGTTTGTGGTATTTAATGGGGGTAGAAATCAGCTGAAATACTCATTTTTCTCCACCAAAAAAGAATGACCCACTTCTCTCTCTTCTTCATCCTCCATCAAAAACTTTCTTCTTGGGTAAAACCTCCTAAATTAGAACTCTCAAGGAAATAACTGTGTGGCAGCGGTATGGCAACCTGCGGGGCAGCGTGTGACGGCATATCTAGGGTGTTAAAAAAGGGTGGATTGCAATGGTGCCAACAGCGGTGGCGGAAACTGGATTAGGGAGACAGGGAGAAACGGGATGTACGAAGGGAGGGATTGCGTGAGCAGGAAGTATAATTGTGGGGATAACGGAAGAATGTAAGCAAAAAAAATGGATAACGGAAGAAGATGGAGGAGAACGGGGGTTCTTGGTTGAGTGAAGGGGGCGGGGCCCACTAAAGAGTTGTTGCAGTTTTAATCATATGGGGATATGTATAGAAATTTTAATTCTACATGGGTGATGTGATGTGTTAGATTTGATTAAGATAGTATAATAAAATTTTTAGATAGTATAATAAAAGGGTGAAATAATAATAGATATAGGCGCATGGAGATGGAAAGATGAATTCGGTATTAATGGATGTCAGGGGTAAAGATCGTTGAAGTGATCGGAAAGGGTGATATATTGATATCACCATATCAGTAAATATCAGTGTGCTGATTAAAGCCATAGTTCTTATCTTGAAATCTGACCCATGGCATGTTAGAAATAAGACAAATTTAACACTTGACACTACCTAAGTTGCCAAGGTTCTCTAATAATAGTCTATAACTACCGGAATTCCCATTGTGGTTTTTTCACTTCCATTTCCACTGCAGCATCACTTGATCCCCTTTCCTGCCCCATTCGAACCCCCCCATTGCTAATCAGTGTCATTAATGTGAAGTACAAATAATTATTTTTCTTTCCTGTGAACCTACGCTCTCCGTCCAAAATTAAGTAGTCCCATTTCGCTTTCTGGTTTATCCCCAAACAACTTTTAGAGAACACTACGACTTTAGTGCAATTTTAAGGACATATAGGGAAGTAAATCTACAATAATATAAAATTTGACTCGCCAAACAGGATTATTTTTATTAATAATAATAATAATAATAATAATAATAATAATAATAATAATTATTGCCGCCCTCCCCCTGGAATGGAGGGAGTATTCCTTTTAGTCACTTAATTAGTACTCCCTCTGTCCCAAAATCAATGTCCATCTCTTTATTGAAACGTCAAACATAAGACATTATCAAAGTAGTATATAGAACAATATTTATTATGTTTTATCATCTAAAATCTTAATCGTTATAACGATGTTATATAAGTATGTATGGAGTAAACTTTTATAAATATCTGGTGAAGGTTTGATTAAACTGACTGAAATAGTCAAAGGACATTTAAGTTTGGGATGGGGGGAGTACTTTTTTTGGGTTCTTTCATTCTTATGAGTCTTTCTATTTCACTTTGGAACTAACTTTCTCCATTTTTTTTTTCAAAATTAGAAACCCAGAGAGAAGGATGGTGTGAAAGGTAAGATATATTGAACCTTGTGGATATTTTAAAATACTCATTTTTTTTTCCGTAATGCCTTTCTTTTTCATTATGAATACTTAATTAGATAAAGGTACTCCAAAGAAACATCTAAACGAGGGAAAATCAGAAAAGAAGAAAGAGGCTGAATCTGCTGGACAGGCACTAAACATAAACAAGAAGGAAAAAGATAGCCCCACACTCAAAGCGAAGGCAGCTGGAAAAGAGGGGGAAACAAATGACGTGGAAGTAGAGAAGAAAGACGTGGCTGAAGGGGTTGAGGAAGGCAATGGTTCTGGAAAGAAGGATCAGGGAGAAATTACCAGTGTCAAGCCAGGTGGTAGTGGGAAAAAGAAGATTATAAGAAGAGTTGTAAAGCAGAAGGTTGCTGCTAAGAAAAATGACGGGGATACTCTAGCCAAAAAGAAACCTAATGCAGAAGTTTGTGACTTAGTGGATTTACCGGGTCCTGCTGTGAAAACTTTTACAAGGAAGAAAGTTCCAAAAAAAGTTGTAGCTAAAGCGTCTAAGAAAGAAGATGAAAGTGTGCAAGCTGAGGTGAAGCCTACGAAGGAAACTGAGTCTTCCACAGATATTACAAAGGGAAATTCTGTTGCAAGCACTGAGACTTTGGTGCAAGATACTCCGGCTAAAACAACTGTAAAGAGGAAAATTATTAAAAGAGTGGCCAAGAGAAAGGTAGTCACCAAAGATGCAAATGATGGGGTTACTAGTTCCAAGGATGAAGAGGACAAGAAAAATGTGACCCAGGAGGAAAAAGAAATTAAAATTATTGGGAAGCAAGCGGCAGATGCTGATAACCAAGGGAGTGAAGCGAAATCCAAGACAGTTCCTAAGACGAAGACAAAAACAGCCACTAACGAGACGCAGGACAATGTGGGTGGTTTTAAGGAAGCTGGAGACAAGGGAAATGATGAGTATGAGAATGAAGAAAATCAGAGAAATGAGATGGGTGTTTCTGAGCCCAAAATGGATATTGAAAACAACAAACAAATAGTTTCCCCAACTGATGGTCAAACAGACAAGAGGGAGAAATCAAAAGAGCAGAAGTCAAAAGATGGGAAAGAGAGAAAAGACAAAGATGTAAAAGCTGAAACAAGGAGCAGAGATGTAAAAGAAAAGAAAAAGCATGAGGAGCCTCCTCGTCACCCGGGATTGTTTCTTCAAACAAAAGGGAGCAAGGATTCTAAAGTATGTAATTTTAAACTTAAAAAACAGAGTTTTATAGCTATAATACATATCTGAGTAATTTTTCTTGATGAGATTGTGCATTTTCTCTGAGATATATTCGTTCTGCTGCAGCTGCGGTCATTATCACTTTCATTAGACTCACTCTTAGACTATACTGACAAGGATATTGAAGAATCGACCTTTGAGGTGTGTTTTGTTCGTTTGCAAGTTATCTTTTATTTACTGAAAAGAATTCTAAAATTGGTTCTTTCTCACAATCCTTTTCTTTTCCTTTATTGTCTTCTCTTGCAGCTTTCTTTATTTGCGGAAACCTTGTATGAAGTGCTTCAGTATCAGATGGGTTCTCGCCTTTTAGCATTCCTTCAGGTTCGCTTGGCTCACTGATCTCAGATTCTGTGGATTATTCGACATACTATTATGCATTTATCTGTCGGCTTATTTTTTTTTCTTACTTTCTTAATTTTTTTTAATCTTTTCTTCATAAATATTGTCATCCTTCAAAATATTTTTAGAAGTTGCGCATTAAGTTTGTGGCTAAGAGAAACCAACGGAAGAGACAAAGAGAAGAGTCCTCTGCGAGGGAAAGTGAGAACGCATCATCAATTAAGCGTGTGAAAACTGAGGATTCGGCTGCGGAGGTCAAAACAGTCAAAACTGAAGCACCAGATGATGACATGACTACTGTCCAGGAGGAGAATACCTCTGTAGATGAGGCTGCAGATGTCAAGAAAGAAAATGAATCCGATGACGATGAGGATCCAGAAGAAGACCCTGAAGAAGAAGAAATGGCAGAGGCAAGCCTTAAAGATGACTCAGAAAATGAAGTAAAATTGCTTTTCTTAACTTATATCATTGTCGAAGTATATTTAGATTCTTCAACCATGTTCTGTGTGTGTGTGTGTGTATTCACACACTATGCTATTCTCACAGTTGAGGCTTTATTGTACTGTTAGAGAAACTCAGTTTCAGGTTTTCTGCTTTTTAACACTTTTGTTTGCATCATTTCCCAATTCATTTTTGACAAGATGTTTGCTTTCAAGAGTGGCGTTTAGAAGGAAGCTCCTAGTGACATTTGCAATTTTGAGCTCCTCGTTTTGCTAGTTTTATTTTGCATTACTTGTGTGAATTCCTTTCCTTTCATCGTTCGCCCCATTCACTGCTTCTGCTTTTTCTTATTCTGTTTCTGCTTCTGCTGCTGCTGCTTCCTCTTCTTCTTCTTTCTTCCCTTTTGGATGTTTGAAGGGAAAACAGGATTCTCTCTGAGTTTGTTTTTGTCACTTTATTGAGTCTTCTCCGCATTTATTATGGATTGTTTGAAGGGCTAACATGCAATTTCCCGGGTTTGTTTTTGTCAATTGATTGAGTCTTCCCTATTAATTATGGATTTTTTGTAGGCCAAACAGGCTACTCTCTGAGTTTGTCTTTGTCAATTTATTGAGTTTGAGATGATGTGCTTCATGTTTTCAAATATTTATGCTGGACATCAAGTTCTGAAAATCTAGGTGTGCCTTCTGCAGGAAAGTATCAGGGATGAGAAAATTGGCACAGATGTTAAGTCTGAGAAGGCTTCAAAAGAGAAAGATGAACAAGAAGACAATGCCATGGATACTTCAGAAACAAAGCCCAATTTGGAGAAAGATGTCAATGGAGAAAAAGCAAAATCACTGGTGGAGACAAAGAAGAAAACTACTGTTACCATAGACAAGGAACTGCTGCAGGCATGTTTTTGATTTTTTATTTTGTAAGCCTGTTTTATCCTGATATTTATGCCTCATCTTTTTTGATAGTCAAACATCATTTCAAAATGGCTACTTTGTTTTGTACCAGGCTTTCAGGTTTTTTGACAGGAATAGAGTTGGCCATATCCGGGTAAAATTAGTACCTATTATTTTCCCTTCAGCAAAGTCATATCAGGAAAAAACCTGAGTGATTATAATGACTGATGCATCTGTTTCCTTCTCAGGTTGAAGATATGAGGTTGATAATCCACAATTTGGGGAAATTCATGTCTCACAGAGATGTAAAGGTGAGGAACTCACTCTGGGTGTTGTCCCTTATTTTTAAAAGAGTTCATTGTAGCTTTGTCTGTAGGAGGGAGGGGAGAAACATATTTTTGCTTATCTATTATTTTTGTGGCAGGAGCTTGTGCAAAGTGCACTGTTAGAGAGCAACACAGGCAGGGATGACCGCATTCTTTACAATAAGTTGGTGAGGATGTCAGACATCTCCGCGACCTGAAGGGGGAGGACTGAGTTCATATTTTGGGATTTTTCACCTGCTGTTAGAATTAAGAATCTGAATCTTATGCTTATGGAAAATTTTGTTACCAAACTTTGCTTAATGCTTTAGTCAGATGTAGGTCATTTGCAAATTTTTTATAATGATCCAATTTCATAGAGATAGTGACAGATGAAACTAACTTCTAGACTATTGTTATTTATAAAATCAGTGAATGGTCTGCAACCCCATGCACTTGTTCCCCTGGGTTGGTAGATGTACTTGTTTTCCTTGTATACTCAACAAACATAAAGTATTAAATTTGCAAAACCCAGGGAAGCTTTGTTTGTTATCTCTTGACCTGTACTCTTTCTACTATATATCTGCTGAAGGAAACAGCAGATTGTTGGTCCACAAATGGCAATAAATATCCTAAAGAGGGAGTAAATAGTCTATCAAAACTCTTTTGCAAACTCTAAGATACTAGTTAGCTTTATCAGATTTCTAGACAAGTTAACTTGTCTAGGGCAGTGAAATGAAACAACATCCTTATGTGTGAGCTTCATCAAACCTTTGTAATAGCAATTAAGCAAAATCACATAGTATGTTTTATAAAATGCAGTTACTTTTGCAAGAGTATAACAGAAATAGTAAGGTTATTACACAGTTTAAAACAGGAGATTGTAAGTAATGAATGCAACGATTTTTGGAGTGGTTTACGGTGTTAAACAATTGTTATGTTCATTACCAGGTTGGTCATTCCTAAATTTACTAATTATGTGTACTGTAAGATATTTTGAAATTACAAAAATGCCAAGTTTGTATATGATTCCTATGAACAACAGACTTGCCTAAAGAACTATCTCAATCTGGTGTGCATATTTAGTGAACTTTATTCGAGTGTATAAATGAGAAAATCTAATCTACCCCACTCTCCTTCGTCTCCTTCGGTTTCGGGCTTTTGGTCTCACCGTTCCTAGTGAAATCAGACTTTGAGCTTTTACAATGGAATAAAGTAAGCTCTTCTAGAGTCTGATCTAGCACCCTAAGATAAGCAGATCTAAGAAGTAAGAGTTACAAAGTGCGATCTGAAAATCTTTTGAAGATGGATGAACAGCTCTTTGAAGATTTCTTATGAAGCGTTTATCTCTCTTGAATATCTTGAATGTTTAACCTTCAAAACCTTTTATAGAGGGGGAGATATTTTTGTCCGTTGAAAATCTCACTGGGAGAGACAAAAAGTATTCATTCGACATTAATGCAAATAACTGTCGAGCAGACGATTTTGATAAAAAGGACAGCATGCATTTGTACTTCCCGCGTTTCCGCTAATTCTTGTAAAGCTAAAAGTAAGAGATAGTAGTGTATACTATGATACTAAAATTAGAAAGAAGGGTACGTGATTAGTTACGATAAGGTGCCCTGAACCATTGAGTAAAGTGTCTTGACTTTTGTCCAATGATCCTACTACGGTCTGAATAATGCATCTGATAGTCCAAATTAGCACATGGGAAAATGTTGGGGCAAGTTTGCTGTTTCAGCGAGCCTTGGCTAGACCGTAAGAGTCCAACAAGAGATTCACTGTCTAATTGTCTCTATAAGGATGTTAGGTAAGCTTGTTTATAAAAGCTATGACATAAGAGTGAATAAACTTTATAGAATTTGGGGGTGGGGGAGGGGGGATTTCTCGTGGCCCTGAGATCAAGACTGCTTTAATCGAGTTTAATGGATGATGGTTATCAAACGCTTTAGTTGTGAGAACTTGAATGTGTAATGTCGGGCCTCGCTTAGTGACGACTACACTTATGACTTAAATTGAGGGACGTCATCTCCGTATGGTCTTAGACTTCGGAAGAACAAGCCCTGTGTATGAAAATTATTAAGTCTGGGGACTTAATTATGAATTGGAAAGAATCGAATCACCCAATCCATCCTAAACAGTCTCTAAAGATGTGTAGCATGCATGTCTCCTAATGATTGATCAATGGTTGGTTTAGGTTGGCCAAGATTCAAGAATATGTCATGGTGAATATTGGTCTAATTGAACCTAAAGACTAGGATAAGAAGCATAAATAACATGGAAACATCATATCATCATCCTAAATACATCAAAGCCAAAGCAAGAGCTAATAAGGGTAGACAATTAAGGTAATAAAACAAGAGATTACGAGGGTTAGTAATCCATATCATCCTTCAAGTACATCTTCAAAATCATTAATGAGACTAGAATATAGTATCACTATGTAAGCATTTTTGATACAGTGAAAGGGGATATGGCTAAACTTACAACTAAGCATGTAGATTAATGAGAGCATGACTATCACAAAGCAAAGGCTAAATAAGTCCTAATCCCGAGATAGGGTATGGCCTTATCATGTTCTTCACTAAGAATCTTCATTTAAGGATATGGATCCTTCAAGTTATGAAGGACCCTAAGAACATGAGCCTTCCCACATGCCAAGGTCATTTTAGGACCCAAGATTCAAGCGTAACAATGGAAACATACATCATACTAATAGGCAAGAGCGAAGATTAAACAATCAAAGGAGAGGCTTAAGGCCTTGTCACAATCTCCATTCACTTCTAGGTCTACATACTAGCTTAAGCAAGCAAGACTTCCATCACATGTTCATACTACTTCATGAAAGGGAACCAAGTGGCATACATGTTAACACATATTCATGGGTCTTTAAGCAAAGAAGATGTAAACATCATAAAGAAGTTTAAGAAATCATATTTCATTCAGGCTTTAAGCAAAGAAGATGTGAACATCAAGAAGATTAAGCAATCATATTACATTCATGGATCTTTAAACAAAGAAGAACTAAACATCGTGGAGGAAGATTAAGGAATCATATCATTCATGGATCTTAAAGAAGATGAAAGCATTATGGAGGAAGATTAAGAAATCATATCATTCATATCCTTCATTCATGGTCCTTTAAACAAATAGGATGTAAGCATCAAGAAGAAGATTAAGAAATCATATTTCATGGTAGGCACATGATATCATGCATTTTTACAAGGGTAAAGAATATTACAAGAGTATGTCTATCCTAGCAAGCAAAGAGAATGATTAAGAGTGATACCTACTCCCAAAGATTGGTGAGATGAGGAAGAAATGGACACTTTGACCTCCTAAGACATAGCTCGAGTGGAGTAGCTTGCGCTTGATTTGAGAACCTGGATGTAAAGGATGAGGATGGTTGGAGGTTAATGATTGTGTTTAGGCCACCATTTTTATATAGGATGAGTGCATGTTTAAGGTTTATGTTTGAAAATGGATGAAGGATGGATAAAGATGGATGAAGTTTGGAGGAAAATCTGGGATTTTGAAGGAGGCACTCACACAGTCTCTCACACTCAAAGGTGGTCTCCCAAGGATGCACCAAGGGGGTGAAGTTGGTCAAAAGAGAGTTTTCAAAAGGTCTAACAAGAGCTCTTTAGGGTTTATGAAATGAGGGTTTATATAGTGGGTGACTTTAGGTTTGAACCCGGTCATTATTGCCCTTTGAAAGGTCTAAAATGCTCCATAGAACTCCTTGGAGAATACACCGTTTGCCCCTTGCCCGGATATGGCAAAGGGTAAAATTTTAGAAACAGTGTGATCCAAGTTGGACCGGCCAGCATGCCCAGGTTCCAGCTCGGACTGGCCTCCAGGCCACTATCCTTGGTCCTTTGCATTTTTCTCTGAGAAAAGTTGTCCTCTTTTGGGATTTAGCTTTCCATGCAACGTTGATTTTGTTCCCCCTTTGGCTGACTTGGGTGGTTAATTGATCCCTTGACTTTTTAATGGTGCCAAAATGTATTGCCTTCATGTCCTAGTCTTGTACAGAAAATGCCTACACACAAAAATGTTACACATTAATATGTTACTCCCATGTGTAGAGTGACCATGGCATGTTCATTATGTGCCTAAATGACTTAATTTGATGTATAATGCCTACTATATGTGCAATCCCATTCTTGTAACATGTTTATGCAAGTCACACTTTAATGACTAAGTAATATGCTATTATAGTCTAAACCTAGATGATTAAACAATCATTATTATGAAATTAAAGGGTCCAAAAATGAGGTGTCTACAGAGCTCTTCAACGAGGGTACTTGCGCATGTACGAGTGAATATCTACAACGATATGAACTTGACAACCATTGATTTTTGCATTAGATTCAACACTTATGGCAACATTTAGGGTTTTCGGTCGGACCTCCTCTTTAGAGGATTCTTACGTATTCTCTAACCAAGAAATCAGACAACACGTAATTTGTCATAATATGCAATGGTCATGCTGAGGATGTTCATGCATGGACATTTAGAGCAAAATATGCGATAAATTTTCACGAAGACATGAGCTTCAAGTGGTCGAAGTCCAAAGAGAATGGACTCCCCACGACTTGTAGACCTTGACGTAGTTAATCATGCAATCTTGACTTAATGATGCATTAGATATGTGAAAATTTCATATGAAGGATATGTCGTAT
This sequence comes from Lobelia cardinalis, assembly GCA_028566635.1. Classification (NCBI taxonomy): domain Eukaryota; kingdom Viridiplantae; phylum Streptophyta; class Magnoliopsida; order Asterales; family Campanulaceae; genus Lobelia; species Lobelia cardinalis. Next base: position 20,297,911 of record JAOWAN010000005.1, read on the forward strand.
CGCGTTTGGGCCCAAGAGTCTTGGCTTTGACGACGATTCATCCGTTGGACGTGAATTTGAACATTTTAGGGGACATTTTAAACTTTTCGAAGATTCAGGGGGTACGAGTGTAAATTGTATACCCTTTACTTCAAAAAAACCGACGGCTTGAGAGGGAAATTCAGTCTCCTTCCTTCTTCTCCCTTTGAGCCGAAAAATACACAAGGGTGTGTAGACACCCCGTTTTTGGACCCTTGTCCAAATAACTTAAATTTTGCCTATATGCCTAATTTAATCTAAGTAACACAACAAATGTTACTAAAATTTAATTGAACATGGCATGGTGCACTTGTACATAACATTAATGGGTGTATATTTTTTATGCAGGATAAAGCATGGAAGAAGACAAAGGAGAAGACTTTACTCCCAACAAAGGATGAAGTGATCTTTTACTCATGCTTGCTAGTGAGAGACAAGATCATCCAAAAATGGTAGATGGAGTAGAGAAGATGCCCAAATCATGTACACAAATGACATGGAGCAAAAAAAGCTATTTAGTCGATGGATAATAGCATGTAAAAGAGAAAAATGACACAAGCCCCGTTTTATTCATTGGTTAAAGGCCAACATTCTGAAATAGTATCAACGGTATCGTAAAGGTACACAAGGTACCGCAGCGGTATAAGTGTTCTGCTCCAATTTTTTTTTGCCCTTTCTCAAGGGTAAAAGGGTTCTTTCACACTAATCCCAAGGGTCCTTTGGATATTTTGGAAGGTTCAGGAGAGCTGGATACTTCTCCACCTATAAATATCTCTCATTTACTCCTTTCAACAACTTAACATTTTCTACACAACTTTTTCATAAAAACTTCACCTTTACATTAAGCAATTCCTAAACACTTGGCATTTATTTCTCCAATCCATCTTGGATGAAATTGGGCTTCACCTCATTTACTCTTTTCAAACACCATACATTTATATACTTGACTATTTTCATAATTTTGATCTTTGCAAGAGATTCAAAGAGTGCATTAGTTAGAAGTTGAGTAGGATAGTTCATAATATCTTGAGCTTCCTACTTCCCTTCTTTCATCTTCATTTCTTTACAAGAACATCTAAGATCCAAACCCCCTCTCAAAAAGAGATGACAAAAGGCAAAGAGAAGCCTTTCCTTATCAAAGAGGTGTCCATCCTCCCCTTCCACAATTATTAAAAGCTCTTGGGAGTTGGTGAGTCCTTCCTCCTCCTTCTCCTTTGTAATAATATTTATTTATTTTTATGTAGGAAGTGTAAATCCCACTTGGTGACAAGCAAAGTGGGTTAAATATATGTATTTCTCCTCCCTCTTACATTTGATGTATTAATTTTTGAGTATTAATCTTATTCAAGTAATTAACATGTTCATCCTCTTCTAGATCTACTTGTTTTGTTTATATACTTGTGTAGATATATGTATATAAATGTGATCTCCAAAGTGTGGAATTAAACCCCTATCTTTGGATTAATCTAAAGTCTTTATATTTTATATGTCAATGTGATCTCAAATGTGTGGGATTAAAATCCCATCTTTGAATTTATTTAAAAGTCTTTATATTTCATATGTCAATGTGATCTCCAAAGTTTGTGATTAAAATCCCATATTTGAATTTATTTAAAGTCTTTATATTTCATATGGCAATGTGACCTCCAAAGTGTGAGATTAAAATTCCATCTTTGGATTCATTTTAAAGTCTTTACATTTTGTACATAAAATGTGTTCCTCAAAGAGTGAGAGTAAGATCCCATATTTAAGTTTTGATTAAGTATTTTCCTTGCTTTTCTTCTTGCAAAATGGTCTGAAAGTGATCTACAAATGAAGGAAGGCATATATTCTTGGGGTCTCACCAAGATCCTCTTCTTTTGGAGGTTTATAAAATGAACACATCAATGCCATGTCCGATCTAGTGATTAGGGACATTTTAATCTCTATTTTTCTTAACTATTAACTTCTTAAATGCTATTCCTTCACAAGAGTAGTTCCTTTTCAAGCATTCTTGTGCTACATTAAAAGATCCACTAATGATAGTATAATTTTCAAGTCTTCTCATACTTTAGGCAATGTTACTTGAAGGATGACATAAGAGGAGTGTTCTCCTTGAAAGCCTTCAAGACTTTGAGAAGAACACTTCCAACCTTTCTTGTAAATACAATACTTGTTCATATCTCTTACATTAACATGCTCAAATGACATGCTTGCTTACATAATTTTTCTTCAAGATGCAATAAATGATGAATAGATCATGTTTACCTTGAAACTTTTTTGAACCGTGACCAATCACTTGATCAACCATTAGGAGACATGCATGCTAGAATATTATTAGAGACCAAAAATGCAAATTGGGTGATTATAAGACTCATTGCCGTCTCAAACACTAAAAAACAGCCCTAAAACCTTCCCAATTGCTTCCCTTACTCAAAAAAAATACATCCAAAATAATTCATATACCTTTTAGAATTTCCACAATTCATTTTTTAAATATAACCTTCCACCATATTCACAAGCACTCGGTCTAATAATCTAAATTTGGGAGGACACCAAAGCATTCCTCTCTCTTACTATTAGGACTGTAAATGAGCCGAAAAGATTCAAATTTTTACGAATTTGAGTCGAGCTTTTCATTTTTTTTTACGAGTCGAACTTTCATGAACTCAAGTCGAACCTAAAATAAATGAGCTTGGCTTGGCTCGTGACGGACTCGCAAGCTCCTCGCGAGCATTCACGAGTCATGCATTTTATAGACTTGACGAATTTTTTAACGAATCTTGACGAATTTTTTAACGGGTCTTGACGAATCAT